>APFE030152438.1:103603-145570 GCA_000404065.3 Pinus taeda
TGATTATGGTTTGTGCTACCAAGGAAGACCAGGATTGGACAGAGTGTTGGATATTCGTGGCTTTGTTGATACAAACTGGGCTGGAGATCTGGATCAGAGAAGATCTACAAGTGGGTATGTGTTTACCTATTTGGAGGTGCAGTCAGTTGGATGAGTAAGAAACAATCTGTAGTGGCACTATCAACTACAAAGGCAGAATACATGGCAGCCACTCATGCAAGCAAGGAAGCAGTTTGGTTGCAGAGATTGTGTTCAAGTATGGGGTTAGAACAGGGAGCTATAAGGATAGACTGTGATAGCCAAAGTGCAATTTCTTGGCAAAGAACCCTGCTTATCATTCAAAGACAAAGCACATTGATGTTCAATATCACTTTGTGAGGGATATGATATAAGACAAAAAGGTGTTGCTGGTAAAGGTGGACACTTTGAAGAATACTACAAATGCATTGACAAAATCTATGAGCTCTGAGAAGTTCTCTTGGTGTAGAGAAACAACGAGAATTATAGGGTTGGATAAATGACTAAGCTCTCTTGTGGCCCCCTATTGAAAGAAAACAACAATTGGAAGAATGTTGGGTTGTTTTATATTATTTCCATGAATAGCCCATGTAGTTAACTAGGGGGTTAGAAGGGGGGCAGAGCCCCCACTTTGTTGCATCGATTGCATAGTGGGGGGAGTCACAGGGGGTTTGAGGGGTGCAGGTTACCTCACTCTATGGGGTCCGGGGCAGCGCCCCAGAAAATTTTGGTTTTGGACCCTATGTTAGGTTGGGCGGACCTACATATGGTTTTGTGCATGATTTTCGCACATGGTTTGGACGTGATGGTTTTTGGTTCATGGTTTTGGACGCGATGGTTTTTGGTCCATGGTATTGGATGCTTTGGCATGTATAAATATGTATTGTAACATTGGAAGGAACATAATGAAAAATCAAGCTGGTAGTCCCGGTTTTGGCATCCAGGGGAAATCTCTGTGTATATGTGTTATCTCACATTGTTTATTTTCTGTGTTTTTTAGAATTCATATGTAGGTAATTTCTGTACGGGGTTAAAAGTTACATTTTCTTTCAATCATTGATTGGTTCTCTTCTATTTGATATTATGAATTTAATCTTTGATATTGAGACATTCGCTATAACCTCCCTATCCTTTAAGTTAGTTTGTGGATGTTGTTTGGGGATTAGATTTTTTCTTGTATCCCTTATACCTTCCATTTATCAGGGTGTCTATTATTAAAGGAGTAACACCTAAGAATATATTTGGAGTATATTTACTGGTACGAGCTCGAGTTTCTCAACAACTAAATCAATTAACATTGATTGTTCTTTTGGTTTTCTTTAGTGTCCTTTATTGGGGTGTCCCACCCACTTGTATTTGTGTGACATTTCCTATTGAATCACATCATATCATCCTACTATGTCTCTTATTCACAAGGTTCATTATGTCGATAACCTTTTGTTTTCATAGACCCTTCTTTGGTTTTCGTGCTTTCCCGAATGACAGAGGACACAATGTCATTGGTGACATTGGATGTGGTTGCACCTATGCTGGACACTTGGAATCCGTGCAAGAGTTATACTCACTGTCTCTAGAAAAGTTGATCGATATTACTGTCCAGGAAGAACAAGATGCACTTTTGTGACTTTCACTTCCGTTGAGAACCCATTTCCATAGTCCTCTCTCAGAGTCATCTGGAGGAGGGTTACAGGGGACTAATGGTCTCTTACATTTGATAGTGCATGCTAGCTATTGTCAATCGAATAAGAAAAAGAAACCTCTCAAGGAAATTTTGGGAGTGCAACCTCTAGTGCGTGGTGTTGAGTCATTATGGGAGAGCATTGAGAGATATATACATAGGGATTTAGTGGGTAGCTGGCACCACTTGCAAATGTAGGGTGATCAAATTAAATCTTGGATATAATCAAGATGGTTGTTGATTCTAAAGTACAGGCCAAAGGTAAACAACTTATTCAATGGTTGCTTATGTTTCCCTTTTCTCATCACCAAGGATTTTGTGTGGATTCTAAAGGATCCATGGATAAAGGGTCATGGATGCCTTATCCTTAAAATATGGAAAGATGGATTTGACCCTTTTACGAAGATCTTGCAACATAATCTTGTTTGGGGAAAAATTACCTAGATTACCCTTGGATTTGTGGAATGTTTCTGCGGTTAAAGAAATTACTAATTGTATTGGAAAATTCTATCACTGGGATGAGGGAAGATTTGGTCAACTTGAAAAAATAATAGCATGGGTTTTGGTGGAGGTAGAGATGGGCAGGGTTTGTTGGCTAAGTAGGAAGTTAAATGGAGCAGTGTTTCCTTCAAGCTATTCAAAACTATTGGGGGGTTCTAGACAGATGTCTTTAGTGTCATGAGACAAGGAACTTACTAAGCTCCTGCCCTTGAAAAAATAATGTTATTTGGGGATTTTACTATGTGGAAGCTCATGGAAACCAGTAGTTAGGACTGCATACAAACTCTACTACCAGGGTGACACCCCCCTGCTCCTCACCTCCAGGTAAATTAAACCCCCCTCCTATGACTTTTAATGTAAATGGTATTTTTGGTGTACAAAATCCAGTGGCTAATTTTGGTGTGAGTAATTCTCCTCTCCCCTATGGGGGTAAGACCTATATGTCCTTGTCTCATATACCTCCTTTAGAAAATCTATCTCAAGGTCTATAGAATCTAGTTGGTCTTGTTGGAACTCATCCTCTTATGGATTTTTGGGGGCTCTAGCGTTTCCACAGATCCTGATTCATGCCCTCAAAAATCTTCTCATATCTCGTCTCTAGGGGTAGATTCCATGTTGATCTCCCCAAATAGGAATTTGGAGACCCTTCAAATGCCTCTACGGATCTCAAACCCTTAACAATCACACGGTCATTCTTTTAGGACCTGAAGAGTAAAGTCAGTTTTGTACCACTAAGGAATGTAAATCATAGGAAAAAAAGACTTCCCAAATTTAAGAAGGCATCAATTTGTAGCCTTTATGGTTTAGCTTCTTCCTTGGGACCCTAAATTTTTCCAGACTAGTTTGTGTGTGCCACTAGTGTGGCAAGTCACTCTTATGGTTTGGGGTGATTTGGAACCCTAAATTCATATCGGTGAAGACATTTCTATCATGTGCAAGAATCATATTAACTGGAAATTTGATGGGCTCGTGTCAAAGGATGTGCACTATTAACACTTACGCACCATATGATGGATGCAAACAATTTTGGGACCTTATATCTGGCTTGCGTCTGTTGGGACTAAACTCGCTTATTATTGTTGGGGATTTCAACTTTTCTATGGGGCTTGGGGAAATTTTGGGAGATAAGGCAAGGGAGGATAATTTTTCATCATTTTTCAGGAATTATTGGATGCTAATGCTCTTATATATGTCACTCCTATACCCATTTCCCACACATGGAGGAATGGATGTACTAGAATGGAGTGAATCTCCAAGAGACTAGACAAGTTCATTTTGATTTAATCTCTGTATAGTGACCTGGTGGGGATTAAATATCATATCATCCCTTCTTTTATTTCTGATCATCAACATATCATGCGACCCTGGGAGGGGGTTGGTATGAGACAACACTACTCGTTTAAATTCAACTCAAAATGACTGAAGTAGAAGGATTTTTATACGATGGTGTCTAATGTTTGGAGCAGGGACATGACATCTTCCTCGATAGGCTACATGTCCTCCATATATGAGATATTGAAAACCCTGAAAAAGGAAGTTTGCATTTGAGCCAAAGGTAAGAGCGTGTCGAACATAAGTCTCTATTCAACATTGAGAATATCCTTTGGTATTACAATGGCCCTGAAGACTCACCTTTCCCACCAGGAATTACCAATCCAAATTTTGGAATTGGAGGAAAAAAAGAGAAGGATACTCTTGTCACAAGAGGGTAACATTCACTTGAAAAGTCAGGCTACATGGGTTGATGTTGGATATATAAACACCAAATTTTTTCACATGCATTCTAACCTTAGGAAGCAAGCCAATGCCATTAGGGGTATCTAGGACAAAGATTGTCAACTACATAACTCTCAATTGACAATTGAGAAGGAAACTGTTAGAAACTTTAGTAAGCTTTTTAAAGAGCAAAAGTAAGATTTTCCTTCACAAATGGATTATATTGCACTTATGCCTATGATGTTTTGTAACACCCTCCTCCCACACTTACCCAAGATTACCGGTCCATAGGGGTAAATATGTGATGAAGAGTTACTATGATATGATTCAACCTCCTAGATCACCTTAAGGAAGTGTAACCGATGAACCAACATTTTACAGACCTCCCTTAGGTGTTACAGGGCCCCCAGGAGCTAATCAATAACTCCAGGTGCCCAACCCTTGAGTTAACCTAGAATTTCACCGAACTAAGCCCCTAGTCACTCCCATGAAAAGGCCTACATGTGATTGAAACCCTCCAGCCACTCCCAAAATCCTGCAAGGGAGAGACTACAATCTATTTTAGCCAGTTTTGCGCCTACTACAACGAAATTTGAGCCACTCTTTCAAGGCTAGTCTCTAGATCACTATGAAAAACTTGATGAGACTTTCCAAAACAACAAATGACACCGAGACAAAGCCTCTAACACAAAAATTGATCAAGGACTTGACCTAGCCAAGCCTTACCATGACATGCATTTCTTTGAACATGTTGTGAAAATGTAATCTACATGCTATAATTGCATATCTAAACATAAGGGTTTGATAATTATCTGAAAATCACCAAGAAGGTCTAATGCCTTCTCATAATAGCCACACTAACATCTATTATTTCATGCATTCAATATCCATTCAATTACAAATCAAAACATGTTAAGAACCATAATTAAAATATGTCATTAATCATGTTTATAACCAGCATATAAGCAACAAAATAATAATGATAGAACAACCATTAAAGCTACATATTAAGAAGTACATTTACACATAGAACAGAAGAGGAAAATAGATCTTATTAAAATATGCAAAAAGTAACCAAGTCAGGGACTTCCACGGACCACTCGACCATAGATTGGGCTGAACCAAATATTTCTTTCAACCAATCACCCATGTGCCATTTTCGAAGCATGAATGTGGGACTTATAACAAAATGAACTAGGAGTTCCTCATGTTTTACCATGTATCCTGCATGGTAAATTTTAGGGGTGAATTTTATCCCAAGGGATAAATTTAAGGGGTTTTACATTTTAGAGGGGTGAATTTTTTTATAAAACACCCATTTTATATAATTAGCCCAACACTTATTTAAAAAATAAATATTCTTTTCATTTTAGCCCCAAAAAAGGGGTAGATAAACCATGCAAAGCCTAATTTGGCCCGATTCGCCTAGTTTGGGAGGTTATATTCACTTGCAATTGCCCAATTTTCTTCTTTGTAAGGTTAAATTCATTTGCAATCGCCCATTTTTGGGTTTTTCTGGTTTGGGAGGTTAGGTTTTGGTCCCAATCACCTTGATTTATTGGTTTTCAAATCGAGGGAAAAGGTGATTCAGTGAACGATTCCCTGATTTATTGGTTTTCAAATCTGGCTTTCAGATCAATGGCAAGGGTGAATGCCTATATAAATTTGATAGTCGCGACCAAGGAAAATGAACATTCAGATTCCTCAGTTTTGAATGCTCCATTTCTAAATTGGTGACTCGTTGCAAGAATACATAAATTTTTAAATTGTCATATCAAATTGAGTCTGATATATGTTTAAATTTCCCGAGTTCCATCAGCATTTCCAGCTCTGAAGCTGAATTTTCAAGTTCTCCGTTCGAGGCCTCTACTCTTGATTTTGTTCCAATTGGCATTTCAAGATACAGAGGGGGGTAAAGTTTTATTTGGATGTTCAGTTGATACAAAAGGGGATAAATTTTTGTTTGCTGGAAGAATGGTTGTACAAAGGCATGAACCAATCTCTCAGTGGGCCCTTGAGGCCATCCCTGAGTACCAACTGTTTTTAAGACTTATTGAAGGGACAAAATGACCTACATTTTTTTCCAAATTTAGAGGATATGATGACCAAGTGGCATTGCAATTTGCCTAGAATTTTAATCAACGTAGAGTTATGGTTGGTGAACTGGAATTTGAAGTCATAGAGGAGACAGTGGATAGGGTTTTTGGTCTTCCTCAAATAGGGAAGAGATGGTGGAAGAAGCTTCCACTTAAAACTCAGGTTTGAAATCAATTTTTAAAGCATAGATGCAGGGATGTTAATTGGGAAAAATGTGTCCCCAGGGTGTGGGTTAAGGATGAATAGAGGATTTTCCTAGCTATTTTATAGAGATTCATCACTTTTGAGGGTAGGTATTCTTATACCTTTCAGCACCATATTAGAATACTAAGCATTTTGAATATGATGGTTTAATCAATTTCCCTTATTATTTGTGGTGAAGCCTAGGCAAAATGGCTATGTTAGTTGAGAGAAATGTTAGAAACCCTAAAGGAAATCTATATCACTCTGGGCAGCCTACAAAAAAAGAACAGTACATGGGATGCTTTTCTAAAGGGAAATTTGACCTTCAATACCTGAGGTAAAAGAAGCAAACAAATTCATGGTGGACGAGGGAGGAAAATACCCTCAAAATGAACATTTAAACTCTCTAATGGCTGAAAGCCTTCCTCCTCAAGTGAGGAAGCCCATGAAAATGAGAGTAGTTAAGGAATCTCCAAATAAACCTCCTTTGATCACACCCCTACATGGTAGGAGAATCACTAGAAATATGATTAGACTTCAGTCTAGGAGGAACAATGTTCAGGAAAAAGAATCTGAACAGGAAAGAGATATTTCTAAGACATCAAGTAGGTAGCACCCCATTCCTTTGGACACTGCATTGGAAGATAATGGCCCTATCAATGGATATTTCAATTCTATAGGACCTCAGGAAGGGAAAAAGAAGTTTTCTCCCAAACCTAATAGATCACATGATTCTCGAGGCTTAGAGATGCCACTAGTTAGTCCTAACCAATTCTCTTTCTACCTGGCAGGGGGAAAAGAAGGAAACCTAGAGGCCCCTAGACCTCCAAGCCCAACATTTCCTAATCTTCCTGAACAAGAGCCCGAAGTTTCTATACCAAAGTCCACTATCAAAAATGAAATGGAGTTGGAATTGAAGCTGAGGAAAAGGACTCAGAAAATTAAAAGGCTCAAGCAAGAGATGTTGGAACTAATGATTCTTAATAGATGCATAAAAAATTAGAATGGACAATTAAAGAACTAGACAAAAGTTTCAAGAGGAGATAAGAGAATTGAAGGAAGATAACAAAAACACAAACAAACAAATGAGGAAAATTTTTACTTCTGGCAAGAAAGAATAAAGAGGGCCAGCACTATAGGTCAAGGGCTTAGTATATCATTGGAGGAAACTATAATTTCTTAGTCCTCTCTAGTGACTCACAATTTTGGTGATTCCTTTTGCACGAGGGCATGCAAAAACCTCAGTCTGGGGGGATGTAGAACCTTTATTTTGGGATATTTTTATGATGCTAAGATTACTGTTTTTCTCCTCAAAATCCTTTATAACATCACCCTTCAATCTTCATTTGGCGTAATTACTTAAAATTTGATTCCAACTCTATGATCTCATTCTTAAGGTAAATATAACATTTCAATATTTAGTTCCTAAATTTTTGGGTTTGATTAATTAGAATTTGAGAATATTCTTTTCCTATGAAGTACGTGCATTCATATGACATGGTCTAGACTATTCAACCAGTTCGAGAATATCTTCTATGGGGCCTTCCATTCACACTCATCGATATGTACAAGGGAAATTTTCCAAAGAAGAGACACCAGGATCAAAGTTTGGCTTGATAGAGATAGGTATTGAAGGCATTGTTCCATATGTTTGTTTAAATTTGTGTATTTAAGTAATTACTTCTGAAAAACCAAGACAGTATATCTTATCCATTAGACAGTAGCATTCTATATATTATGTATCACAAACCCTGTGAAAAGCTAAGTGTGTTAAGCTTGGAGTGAGATTGCATTACTCCTAAATTTGTGCAAGACTTATATACTCTGTTTTATGGCTGTATTTTGAAGTGACTGTGAAACTATTCTCTTATCTTGTTGAAGTGTCGGTACCTCCGAGAGTGATCGTCGCTTCGTAGGCTTCTCCATATGGATTGGTAAAGGCCCACCATTCCATTGGAGAAGCACCATATCCTCTTCTATGATTTATTTTGTTTTTTGTTTGAATGAGATCTCATTGAATAGGATAGTTTAGGTGTTTCTTGTAGGCAAGATTTGATTTCATTATTAATTCTCTTCAATGAATGATTAATGATCTTTTTATATGGCATATGTTAAGTAGTTTTCATTCAAGGATTTTGGTGACTTCTTTTAACAATACAAACCCTATTGAAATCCAAACAATTGCAGTATTGCTGAGCTAGTTTCGAACTGTCATTTTTTTGAATTACACGCATAACTAGTTGTCATTATTTATGGGAATATTATTGAATTGCTAATCAAACTCTTAAAGATGTCATTGCAAGTAGTTTTTTGTTAAAATTTTGAGTTCATATTGTTACATATTTAACACTGATTACTATGGTACTAGCACTGGAAATTTGTATCTATATACGTATCTCCATTTTGGGTATAATGTTGTTTAGGGATAGGGTATAAAGCCCTTTACTTTTCTCTGCATTGTTCCACATTGTCAATAGAAATTGTGCCAACTTTGGAAGCCCTAGAACAAAGCAATAACATATCAACGATCAACCCACGAGTATGGTGAGATTTTCATTTAAAACAACCTTTATATGAGCTCTTGCACTCTCACGTTATTACCAAATTTATGTTGTAATTTCAACAATATTTACTCATTGACAAAACTAATCTAATTGTATTAGATTTCCTTTCTCCATAAACTGATAAGACTGTTTGAATGCGTTGTACTTTGATAGTTCTTTAAAGGTCACCACACAAAGGTCTTTTCATACAAATTCAAAAAAAATCCCTATAATTCTATCCTATTTTGGAGGTTGTATTGATGATAATATTTACAAGAGTTCTCTAAAGTTGTTAATTGGCAATGTTAACTTAAAACCTATAGTAGAACTTGTTCCATTCATTGTTATACTAGTGCTCGAGTGCAAACTCAAAGTAATTTCCTTTATCCATGAGCATTAGGGTTTACCTTGTAGTTTAGGGCTAAATTCATCACAGCTGCAATTAGGCTTGCAACACTAATACACTAACTAGGATTGCATTGTCTATATGTGAATTAAGGTTGCAAAGATAGCATTAGGGTTTGTGTAGATTAATTAGGGTTTTGTGGTTAGTGCATGAATTAGGGTTTGCATAAATTGGGACAATTTAAGCGTAGATTAGGGTTTGTGTTGTTTCTAAGGGTTCTTTGCATAGTGTGTCGAAATTATTCCTTCTTTTTGAAAGCTTGTGTGTTCTAGGTTACTTGGGAGCAACTTGAAAAGTGAAGCCAAGAACTCTTCTTATCTCAAAGGAATTGGCCATCCCCCATACACCCACACTTGGCTGGTGTTGGAAGGCTTATAGTGGGGTTGACTAGAGGAAAAATCTACCTTGTACAAGGGAATAGTGAAGTAGTCAAGAACTCTAGTAAGTGATACTACTGCACAGGGACTAGAGTCTCTGAGTGTAACTAGTAAAGAGCTTCCTATGTGATGTTCTCTTCTTACATTCATTTCTGAATCACTTTTGTCGCTTTGATGATTTTTAGGTCTGATATAGTAGTTAGGTTAGGCTGAAGTGACTTGGTGATTACCCCTTTTCAGGTTTCACTTCTTCTTATTTTGTTTTAAGCTAGTTTGATTTCCAGATTGTTATTTGATTTTAATTGCTAGTTGATTTTTAAATTTTTGTATAGGTTTTTAGATATTCTTCTGTTTCCTACACAAATTGTTCACAGTTCACAAGTTTACATCCCAAATTGATAATTATGGTATCTTAATCACTATTAATTTTACCCAAAATCCTCCATAAAAGGTAATGAAATAAAAAGTATATGCTTACTCTAATGCCTTGGAGAAACCTTAGGGGCCTCCTCTCATGTAGGCCATTCAACGTTCTATTGAACCCATTTTTGACTCTTCGCTACCTAATCAATCTATCTAGTAAACTGCCTTCATCGAGAGCATTGGTTTAGAGAAACAAGTTAACAACTACCAAAATTCAATTTGGGTAAGATTCAATGCAACACTTCTCCTTAGGGATCCCCAAATTCACTAGTTACAAAAAATGGGGATGAGTGGTGGTTATGCAAAAACAAGGATCACTCAAAATAATCACAGTTGAAAATAGTTGACCTCTTTCCTGGATTGATAAGCTTATTGATTAGCTGCAAGAGACGAAGCACTTATTATAATTGACTAGGCCATAAGCAACCATCACGTTTCCATGGAAACTTGTGGAAGTTGGAAAACGACCTTCAAAACTATGTTTGAGCTCTGCAAGTGGCTAGTCATGCCCTTCATTGTCACTAATGCTTCTTCCACATATATCTTCAGACCTTACCTTCATCTTCATCTTCAGACCTTACCTTGAGAACTTTGTTAGCACACTTTGATGACATCTTGGTTTACAAACCAACATGGAACTTGGATCATTTGTAGAACTAAGACTGTGTTGAATCAGTCTCATCTATCTCAACACCTACTTAAATTTTTATTTTCAAAGTGTTTATTTCAACAAGATTCCATCTTATACCTTGGATATCTAGTTGGCTCTAAGGGCATACATGTAGATCCAAAGAAAATTAACTACTCAAACAAGAACCTACATCCACTAATAGAAATGAGGTAAAGAATTTCTTTGGACACCTCAACTTCTATGTGATATTCAATAACCACTACTCTTCTACTTTTCATCTTCTTAAGAAAGTTATTCAAATAGGTGGTTGAGCTGAAAAATATTTTTAGCATCTCAAAGACATCCAATACTCAGAGGCACTTGCACTCTAACGTTCAAAGACCATTTGAATTGAGAGACAATTTCCCATAATTTTCCATGGGTATCATTCTTAAGTAGGTTGAACATCCAATGGTTTATCACTTTAAAGCTCTTTTCCATGCCAAGCTAGGTTATGCTACCTAAGATAAGGAATTTATTTCATAGTTTAAACAATTAAACAGTGGTGGCTCTTCTTCCTCGAAAAACGAAAATATTCTACATACAAACCATCAACCATTGAAATTCTGAAATTCTCCAATTCAAAAACATATCCATAACGAACATGCATATTGTCTATAACAATTACATCATTATCTAATAACATAATGGATCCAAAGAAGAGATAATAACGTCTATACCTTCTCAGCCATGCTCGTAGGCATACTTGTTAGCAAATTAGACATCATATGCAGTAATTATGATGACTAGAAATTGGTTTATCCTACTTATCCATATTTTTATACTCATTATGCTGAATTTGCCTTTCCTGAATTATACTCCTCAATAAGTTATTGTAAAAATGTGATTAGTCATGTGTGTTAATTGGTGTTAAATAAACTACTCAAAGAATCTCATTTCTTCTCCTTGGAAGACACCTTTCAATCGATGGGACTCTTCAATTCCCTCTACAACATATTGCCCAATCATGCTAAAGAATATTAATGATTATATATATCAGTGCTCTCATTGTAGCTTGCATGTGCCTTCCAATCAAAATATTGGCATGTGTTAGCATCTACTACTGCCTTCTTAACCATCAGAATCTATTTCAATGAATTTCATTGATGGAAAGTCTATGAACCAACATAAATGTGATTACATATTCATAATAGTGTGTTGTTTTTTCCAACATGGTTCTCTCAATTCCCTACAACAATAACAATGATGCACCAAAAGTTGCAATACAAATCTTCCAACAAATTTGGATACACTTCAGGTTTCTTCTGTCCCTATGTTTTTTAGTCTTAGACTGATGAACATATTGAGATCATTAATAAGAAAATTGTGACAACTTATGCTTAAATCATCAATCCAACAAACATTGGGATAGATAGCTCCACGTCATTCAATAAAGTTATGTTAGAACACCACATGTTTGCATTGATAATTCAACTACTAAGTTGTTTTAAAAGTTTCAACCCCTTGTGTCACATGAGTTTTCAGTACCCCTCTTTGCCTCTTGCACATCACATGAGTAGATAGAGTAGGATAAAGACACTACCTTAATATAGCTCTTGTTGCAAGGTTTAGCCAAGATTTCTTATGCGTGCTTTTTGGTATCAAGCCCCTCTAAGTGTTTAGGACATGGAACATTTGTGTTATTTCAAGTTGACTTCACCACTCATGTACTTATTACACCTACTACAAGGAACACTATATTGAATTTGATTTACATTGGTTTCTATTAGTTTGGGCATTGACCGATTTTTTTGGCCAAATCCCCTAAGGTTTACAATAGGCATCAGTTGTTTATTAATTTTTTCCTAGTACTTAAAGCATTTATATCTCATGCCATTGTTTGATCAACTGGGGGGACTGCAACAACCCTTGGATTTCTTAGTGATTTTCAATTTTGTACTAGTGATTCACCATGATTTTACAAGATAATATAATCTGGTGATAGATTCGCCAAAAAAATTATATATACATATTATATTATTAATAAAATTGCCTTCCATTTTTCCTATGTATCATGGAGATTCACCCATTTATTATACATATAAATTTAGGGAGCCTCTTAAAATTTTCCTGAGTATCTTGCCATTACCGGTTAAGGGATTCCTAGACCTAAAACCCTCATTTAGACTACTAGGCTTTGTCGTGTATCCCACCATTACTGATCAAGGGATTACTATGCCTAAACAATAAACATACACTACAGGCTTTACCACAATCCCTCCACATACCAGTCAAGGGATCGTTAGGCCCTAAAAAACATGGATGCCTCCTAATCTCTCCACCTAAACTATGAGGAATTTTTCTGTCTCCATGCTCTAGGGCCTAGACTTTACCATGTATCCTGCCATTACTAGTCAAGGGAATCCTACGCCCAACAATGGTATTCACCTCTAGTCTTTATTGTTTATCTCACCATTACTGTTCAAGGGATTCCTAGGCCCTACGAGGGTATTCACAACCAATATTTACCATGTATCCCTCTATTATTGATCAAGGGATTCCTAGGCCTTGAGACCACCCCACTTAGTTTTGAAACCATTCGACAATCCAACTCAACCAAGTTAAAAACCCCTATCACACCATGGCTATCTGGAAATGGAAAGGCAAGGTTGAAAACCACTGTCACACCTGGAAAAACCCATGCCAATGATAGCAAGAGAACAAAATAGACACAAGCATGTACTATGCATACCAAACCCAACAAATAAATCATACATGCAACTCGATACCTGCAAGTAATCCCGCTACAACCACTTGATCATCCTTGCTTGATATTTGCTTCCCTTTTCTTATTGTCCTAATTCCTTTGCCTTCCTTACTCCACTGCTAGAGTGCTCCAAGAATGCTCTAAGTGTGGAAGAGTATGAGAAATTAGGAAGAATAGAGAGAGAGTTCCAAAACTGAACTAACAAAAGGTTGTGAATTGATCCTAAAAATCCTTTTTATTAATGAGGCCTCTATTTTCTTCAATTTCTGTTATTTTTCCTTCATTTTCCTCCTCACATGCAACTTGTGACCTTTCACCTTATTTTTCTCCTAATTTCCATTATTCTCATAACTAAAATGACAATAATGCATGTTTCCTTTTGCAATCCTTTTCCAATTTCCTTAGCCATAGTAAACCAAATGAACACCCACACAAGGATGTTTTTCCCAACATTCAACTTGGAATAGGTTTCCCATGACCTTGGTCTTATTTTTCCTTTATTAACTTTATTACATGTATTTTTAACTCGTGGTTGTTACAAACCCCTCCCCCTTAGGGGAACACCGTCCTCAGTGTTCAACAACATTTACAACTAGCAAGGCCACTGAAAAACATGGCATAATGCCCATGGAGCTTTATAACATAACTTGTTACAATATTTATAATGACCATTGCTGAAAACATGACAATAATACCATTTATTAGAGCTTTATAACACAACTCATTACAATATTTACAATAACAACCACATATACTTTTGCACATTTTCTTCAACCAGTAAATAACCATACTATCTATGGAGCTTTATAAATCCAACTCGTTACAGTATTTACAATGATATACCTATATACACATACGCACATTTTCTCTAACAAACAAATAAAAGGATACGATGTATGCATCCACAACAAGGGAATCCAGAAACTCACACATCCACCCTCAAAAGTAGTACTAGGATTCACCTCCTTCCCAGGAAGTCCATAATCCACTACAAAAGTCAAAGTTCCATCCAACGTCTAGTGCCATAATCTTGTGCCACTTGTCCTCTACGTGAATAGTTATTGACTCGTTGTTCTAGGTTGCACTCCCAATGTGCTTATAATTCCATCTGGAAATGCTAATGACCAAAGAAAATACATTCCCCGGCCTTCCCTTCTCTGCTACAGAGTCCCTCAGGAAATATGATCACCCCCTTCCATGTAGTTACTGACCTTCCAAATTTCTCAGCATCCCCTATCCCAAGCGATCCATCCCTTGGAAAGGTTTCCTCGCATCAGGAGGTCCAAAAAATAAGGCACATCCCTACCTCAAAACCATCATATCGGTCATAGCATGCTCATGGAAATCAATTGACACTATTGGGTACGAGTGTCCCACAATGGCCCTGCTCCTGAAGTCCTTTACTAGCATACCACTGCCTATTCTAATTCCTTTTCTTGTTGTTTCTAATTCTATCATAGTCAATACAACCACCCAAATTGGGAATTTCCATGCTTTCCTGTAGCAAGCACATAACTTCCATTAGATTTAAAATAAATTCAAATAAATTCAAATCAAATCTCATTAGTAGCTTGTCAATATGGTACACCTGCAATTATTTTTACTTCCTATCACAACAAGTCAAACTAGTTTTTTGATCAAATCGTCATGTATAAACATATGACATTCGATTAGCTCAAAACACAACCATCATAGATCAAAATCATGAATCACATGAAATCATCATAAACCAAAATCGTAGATCACATGTAACCATCATAAATCAGAATCATAGATCACATGGATAATAAAATTAAAATGAATACTGATATTTATCCTTTAATTGGTCCTTTTCTTCTACCTTTGTCCTTTGTCCTTTTCGTACACACACCAGATTGGTTGCCACACTTGGAAAGCACCTACACTCGACATACAACACAAAATATGCACCTACTCCCGATGTACAACACAACAAAATACATGTATGTAAACATAGTACAACATAATGAATACACGTGTGACAATACCACTACTACACAATGCACATACATAGTATCGCATGTACAAAACATAGTATGTACAACATGCACACCATACCACATGTACACAACAAAACATGTATTACATGCACACAATACCACATGTGCACAACACAACATGTACAACATGAATACAATACCACATGTACAATAGTACCACATGTACAACATGTACCCAATACCACTTGTACATAACACCACTTGCCCAACATGTACACAACACCACATGTACACAACACCACCTGCACAACATGTACACAACACCACTTGCACAACATGTACATGGAACCACCTACACAATGTGTACTTAGCACCACATGTACACAATATGACCTACACAACATGTACATAGCACCATGCGCACACAACGCCACATGTACAACATGTACACAACATCACACACACACAACACCTTATGTACCACATGTACATAGCACCACATGTACACAAAATCGTATGTACACCATGTACTCAACACCATATATACACAACACCATATGTATGACGTGTACACCACACCACATGTACACAACATCACATATACAAAATGCACACAACACCATCTATACATAATAATGTATATACAACATGTACATAGCGTCATTTATACCTAGCACCACATATGGAACGTGCACACTGTTAGCTCCTGTTGCAGCAGGTATTCATTTTTCATGCTTGGTACTTCACAAGCCAAATATGTTGTACTTTGCCTTGCTGCAATGCTCCATATTTGCTCAAATAGTCTCCAAATGAAGAAGGCTACCTCAAGTTCATTCAATTGCCTTCAAATTTTGTAAAGTTTTCCTGGTATCGCTACTTTTAGTTAAAGGGAGGTCCAAACAGTTTAATCTTGGTCTCCCTAGGTTTAAATTTCATGTTTTAGAATATAGAGATTGTAAGTCTGGCCAAACAGTTTAATCTTGGCAGACTCTTAGATAGGTAGAGAAATAGAAGAGTCCAACAGTTTAATATGGGCTCTGGAAGAAATAAGGGTAGTATGTAGATAGGAAAGCATCAAAAGAAAAATGTATGATGGGTTTGCAAGTCTAAGTTCACCCCCAAGCAAAAGAAGAAAAAATGCTAGGAAGTAGGCTGGGTAGGTAGTTCTGAGGCTGTTGAATTGCTGACAAGTTCCAAGTTTGCAGGTATCATATCATGCAGAACATAATCAGCAAAGATTTGTAAGCAAAAGGCTCAAATGAGGTATAACTAACTCCCCTTCTCTGCTTTTCCCCCAATCATTAACTAACATCCCCAAAAAGAGGTCAAGATCTGCTTGACACCTCTTTAATTCATCATCTTCATCACTCCGATTGAGTAAAGATCTGCTTTACTCAAAGCTGTTCCATATCTTCTCCCGAAGTATGGTCCTACCCCCTGCAACAGCCTAAGTTTCCCCCGAAACTAGTGCTTTCTTATCATCTCCATGTTAGCCACTAACATTATTATGTAGCTCCCTATGTTTCCCGTCCCCGTATTAATATTAAGTAAATTCCCCTATGTAATATCCCTTCCCCTGGTTGAAAAATAACCATAGCAAGTCCCGGGAATTGTTTAGTTTATCAGAAACTAAGCAAGAACCCAACCTCCGAAACCACCTTCAATATACTATGGACTTCTTCCTAAGTATAAAGCCCCCCCGAAGTAGTCGGACCCCTTCCAAAACTTCAAAAGCCCTTCACACCCACTTACTTACCTTTCCCCCCTCAAAGTCGTTTTCGCATCGCAACCTCGCCATCTCACTTTCATGCAAAACAATGCCCATCCGTTCCCCGCCAATGCGACATCGCGAAATTGGCGATCGGTGATCACAAACGCCGAGTGTCCAATCTGTTGACCCCTCCCTCTCTGTCGATGCAATATCGCGATATCGCATATCGGCAGTTGCAAGCACCAAATGCCCAACCCAATGATCCCCCTCTTTCCTTCCGACGCGATATCGCGATGTCGCATCGGAACCTCTTCACCAACAGTTCATCCAGTACCTTACCTCACCACGTCGTGCTGTACCAGGGACCCACTGATGACGTCATCCGCCGTACAGCCGATGCAATGCTTACATCAGCAGCCAAAAAGCCGAAAAAAGCTTCGCGCAGGAAGAAAAGTCGCACTTCAGAGCTCCAGATCAAGAAACAGAGGTAGTTTTCGATGCGCAAATAGCGTAGGCCATTTCGAGGAATCTTCAGGGAATCTTCTATTTGCCGAGCCCACTGCGCGCCGAAAAAGCCCGAAATCGCCCAATCGTGCCAAAGGATCCGGTTTAAAGACAGCAGCAGATCATCCACGGAGTTTAAAGTGTATCAGATCAAATCAGCAGGCTTCAAGCGTGTCAAAGAGTATCAGTCGACGGCGGAAACCATCAATGTAGCGGCAAAGTGTATCAGAGAATATCTTGAGCAGCAGCCCAAAGCAAGAGAAATTGAATATATTTCAGCAGATCCATAGGATGAGAGCAAAATCACTTAAATCTCTCAAATCATAATAATTGCACATTCAATTCGCACCAAAGCCGAACTGCAGCCCCAAAGCACATTCACTTCAGCAGCAACGCATCTAGTCCCCAAGGGCCACTTCGTCACCTGTTCCAATTCAACTGCCCCCAGTGTAGCCAAAAAGATTTACTTGCATTTATTCAGCAGCATTTAGATTGTCGAAGAGTTCTAAGCCGACCTGTCAAGGTCAATTGTAATGATGTTTTCCTGATATTTTGTTTATAAATACCACCCGAAGCGATCTTGTGAAGGGTTGGTTGGTTGGTAGTAGTAGTTGTTGGTCAGTTCCCTTTCCAACAATTTCTCTGAGTAAAGACTCACACTGTAACTATCATATTTTTCATAATCAAAGATTGCTGAAAGCATGGATTGCGAAACAACTTGTTGTTTTCTCTTGGCCAAGGAATGATTACGGAATTCCTGTGTCTCTGCATGATCCAATAAGTGTTTTTCTTCCCTGTTTATTTTATGTTTTATCATCTTTCCGCCTTTCTAAGTTGCAGGAAAAAAGAATAGCTTAAGATTTGTTTAAATACACCTTAAGTTCAATTTTTGCACTTTTCTATGTTTTCTGCTGAAACAGTTATGAGCTAGAATTCTTAACTTCTCTGGTTTACCCTGTTTCTCCCACATATGAGTGCATGTCTTTGGAATTCTTAACTTCTCTGGGATCCCACTTCTCCTCTCTGTCAGCATGATGAAATGATTCTCATTTGCCTTTCATCCCTGATGTTCATTCCGTACTTTCAGCAGCCTGAGTATTGTATCCTGCGTGGCTATCCCGCTCTGTATCCCCTTGTGACCAAGAAAACGCTCACATGCCTCAATCTGTGACTCCATGCCCAATGGTTCAAAACTTATAACACCTTACTATGCCTCTTTACTCGAGAATCCTACCTTCCTTCCAATCACAGTCAACATTCCCTTGAAGTCAGAAAGCTAGCCTAAAATCATCAACTAAGGTTGAATCTAGATCAACTAAGGTTGAATCTAAAGGAGAGAGCCCTCTCCGATTGCAGGTGGGCTAGAACCTGCAATCAGAATATTGGTTTGTGGTTACCTCGGCCGTATCCCTACTAGGAGCCTAAGGACAACCTGAGTGATAACATAATGGCGATTCCACTGGGGACCTCCTCAGATAAATCAGTGCAACCAATCTGCATTCTCACAGAGGAAGAAACTGAATTTTAATCGGCCGACCTGCGTGGTTGCATATTTAATCTTTCAAAGTTATATTAGAAGCTGGCTCCTAAGAAACTAACACATAATACATGATCAAATCCTGATCCGAATAACCCGCCCGTCGTCGAAAATCCTAATCTAATCCCAAAGATTGTCAGAAAACAAAAACAAAAAGATTGTCAAACCCCTGTTAGTCCTGAAGCGGTTCAGCCCATTGTTGTGCCAACCCCGGTCAAAATTCTAGTCCGATCCACCCGGAATTCCTCTGGCTCATCACCCTCTTCTCCAAGTAGCTCTTCCACACCTCAACCACATAACCCTACCCATTCAGCTACTCCCTCTTCCCCTGTTATCCCCGTAGTTCCCCTCATTTTAGGTGCTCCACTTATCCCCGTAATCATGGCTAGATATGCACCATTACAACTACCTGCTAATCCTGGGGCAATGCCTCAGGAATATCAATCGAAAATCACTTACTTTGATGGTACAACCTCTTGCACCGCCCTACAACATACGAAGAAAATGCAGGATTATTTCGAGAGTTATGAAATAGACGATGATAGCGTAAGAATGAAGATCTTTGTTCAAAGTTTAACTGGTGATGTCAGAACCTGGTTTAGGGCACTTCCACCTAATTCAATACTAAATCTGAAAGCCTTATACCAAACCTTCATTAACAGATGGGAGAAAAGGAAGGACCCCCTGCACATTCTATCCGAATATGAGTCTATCAAGAGAGGACCGGGGGAAGCTGTTCTGGATTACTGTGCCAGATTTAACAATGTTTACAACGCAATACCACCTAATCTAAGACCTCCACCTGACCTTGCTCTATACAACTTCCCTGATGGCTTTGATGCCGAGATGGCGTATCAATTAAGGGAAAGAGCCCCTCAAAGCCTTGCATAAATGCAAGATGCTGCAGTTAGCGTAGAAGCTAACCTAATCGCCAAAAGGAACAGAACCAGATCCGAGAAGAAAACCACTTTCAAAGAAGAACCCTCTTCTCACGAGCAGAAACTGGATGCAATCATCAGTTCCATGAACAGAATGGGAGATAGATTAGACAACGTGGAGAGAAAAACTTCATGGGAAAATCAACAGCCCAACACCGCGAGGAACCCAAACTTCAGAAAAACACAAAATATGAACATGAGTAGGGCCAATCAGGATCACGACATCAGACCTCCTTTCCAAGAGAACTTTGCCGAGGCATCTACATCGGTTGATCCCACAGATGGAACCCTGATGAACCTGGTTGATTCAGAAAACAAACAGCAATCCTCCTTCACGGAAGAAAACCCCCCATACCTTAACATGGAACAATTCCACACTAGATCGGGTGAGTCCTTCGACTTTAAACAAGGATATGACACTGCCATGTATGAGGTACATAAGCAATACAAACTAAGAACGCATACTGTCGATGTGTCTCCGCCCAGCAGGGTAAAGGATGGTAAGTAGCCAAACAAGGCTAAAGGGAAAAGTACCAACGGTCATACAATTGACAACCAGGTCCCGAATTCACAACAAGTTATTGTGGAAGGTGTAACAGAAACACATGGGTCTATAGAACAACCGATACACTCTTCCTGCCCTGAAAAAGACCTGGGGAGCATTCATGAAAATATTCCCTGAACAGAGAAACCACGGACAGTCATACATAGTGATACGCACGTTCCAAAGGGAAACACAGAAAATACGTCGGAGAACGAAAAACTCACCGGCGTTAATACCCGAGACCCAGCAGAAAAATCATTCAGCCTAGAAGCCGAAATCGGGAAGCTCAAAATCTCCATCCCCCTCTCAGAACTGGCTAAGCACACTGTGTATAGACAACAAATTCAAAAATCGCTCCAATTGGCTGAAAGTAGGGATGATGTAAACATTCTAGATGACACCCCTGAATTACTGTTCGGGCCAGAGGTTGACGGAAAAACAGTGCTCGGACCTCTCCCGCCTTTCTATATCAGCCTACACATACACGATAAGATACTGCACAATGCTATGTTTGATTCAGGCGCCTCACACAACCTCATGCCCAAAGTCGTAATGGAGAAGCTAAACCTTGATGTCACCCGACCCTACAAAGATCTTTATTCGTTTGACTCAAGTCAGGTCAAATTCCTAGGCTTAACCAAAGATCTTTGCGTATCTCTAGTCCAGTTCCCGAACAAAACGATCCTAATGGACGTAGTAGTTGCTGACATACCCACAAAATATGGCATGCTGCTATCTTGATCATGGGGAGCAAAACTACAAGGATCCCTTCAACTCGACCTCTCTTAGCCACTATATCCATCTTTGGGCAACCAAAGAGACTTTATAGGGAAGCGCTAATGAAATATGTGGTGCATAGTGAGGAAAAACCCCAAAATTTTCCAATATATTCAATCCATTCTGATATGGATTCTTTTATTTTGTTTAATGACAATACAAGTCTTCCGTATCCTGATAAACCGCTAGCCCTAGAACAAGAGGCCAATACTAGTGAGAGGCCAGTTGACAACTCGCTTCAAATTGTCTCAACAGCCCAGGCAACAAGCACAGGACAGGAAGAAAATCCCGAAGCAGAAGTCACCAGCTCATCTGCTCTGCATACCCTTCAAACCCCCAATACACACCTTGGACTAGAAGTCTCATGGTATTTAGAATTCGATGGTGCAGTTAACAAGTTAGGAGTAGGGGCTGGAGTGTGGATTTACAAAACTCACGAAAATCATGCACAAGGCCACGCCTATAGACTCAATTTTAGATGTACAAACAACATGGCAGAGTACGAAGCCCTTCTCTTAGGTCTCAAGCTGCTCAAAACCTTGGGAGCTACCACAATCTCCATCCTAGGCGATTCAGACCTCATTATACAACAGATAAAGGGCAACTTCATTGCCAATGACAGTAGAATGAGAGCTTACAGAGCCACGGCCAGTGAATTGCTTAGCACCTTCAGTGATTTTGAGTTGACCAAAATCGCACGAGAACATAATATTCATGCCCATAGCTTAGCTACCTTCGCCAGCACCTATAGGTTCCCCTTTGGACCAAGTCACCACTTCACTGCACAAGTAAAACACAGACCGTCAATTCCTAACAATGTCGAGAATTGGCAGGTGTTCCAAGACGATGTCCAAATTAACAATTTTTTAACTCTGGAAGGTGAATTCTCTAACACCAACATCGACATGGACATTACGCCAGAAACACAACAACTAGATCGCATGACCCTAACAACCCCCATGGCTGAAAAAATACTCATCCCAACTATTTTTGACAGCACAAGCATAAAGCAACTGAAACAGTCTTGCTCAACTAAGACCGCCGAGGCAGAAGAAGGATTTATGGACCTAAAAGGAAATATTTTGCCTGCTGGCTTGACCCCATTGGAAGACATGTTCGATAGCAACGATGTGGCTAGAAAACAAAAAATGGAACCTTTGGATGCCGCCATAGAAGAATACAACATAGGAACAACAGAACATCCCAAGATGATCAAACTTTCCAAAAACCTGCCTCCTGACCAAAAGCCCAAATATGTGGATCTGTTCAAAGAATTCCAAGACGTATTTTCCTGGAGTTATGAGGACTTGAAGTCCTATGACACTTCAGTTATCCAACATACCATTCCCCTAAGGTCGAACCAGAAACCGTTCAAACAAAAACTCAGGAGAATCAAACCCATGCTTCTCCCTATGATTGAAAAAGAAATAAAAAGAATGTTTGATGCAGGGATCATTGCACTGATCAGACTCTCGGAATGGGTATCTAACTTAGTCCCTACCAGGAAGAAAACAGGAGAGATAAGACTATGCGTAGACTTGAGAAATTTAAATCAAGTCTCCCTAAAAGACCACTACCCGTTACCCAAAATGGATCACATCTTGCAAAGGGTGGTGGGTTCTTCTAGGATCTCTCTACTTCACGGATTCTCAGGATTTAACCAAATTCTAGTTCACCCAGACGATCAGGACAAAACAGCTTTCACTACGCCCTGGGGAACGTTCAAATACGTTAAAATGCCTTTCGGGCTGAAAAACGTCGGCGCCACCTTTCAGAGGGCAATGGATATCGCGTTTGCTAAGGAAATACATGATTTCCTCGTGGTTTACCTGGATGACCTGACCCCATTTTCCAAATCTGACTCGCAACACCTAAAACACTTAAGGCAGATTTTTATCACATGTAGGAAATTCGGTATTTCCTTGAACCCAAAGAAGTCCCTATTCGCCCTGGAGGAAGGCAGGTTATTAGGGCATATAATATCAAAAGATGGGATCAGAATCGATCCAGAAAGAATTCAGGCTATCCTCCAGATCCCTTACCCAAGAAACACAAAAGAGCTACAAGGATTCCTTGGGAAAATCAACTTCCATAGAAGATTCATCCCCAATCTAGCTGAGTCAATGAGGTTATTGAGTAACATGCTAAAAAAGGACGCCAAGGTGATATGGTCCCTTGAGGCCAAGCAAGCTTTCAAGAGCATAAAAGCGGCCTTGAATCAAACACCTGTCCTTTCCAATCCTCAATTTGACAGAGATTTTATCATTTTTTCTTTTGCATCAGAACATACCATAGCAGCAGTCCTTCTACAGAAAGATGATCAGGGAAATGAGAAACCAAGAGCTTTCTTCAGCCGAGCTTTGAGAGACGCGCCCCTAAAATTTCAAATCATGGAAAAGCAAGCTTACGCCCTGGTCAAAGCTATGAAAGACTTCAGAATTTACATCCTCTACTCTCATGTGATCGCATATGTCCCCAACGCGGTTGTAAAAGATATACTAACTCAGGAAGGATTAGAAGGTAGAAGAGGCAAATGGATTGCTAGTATCCTTGAGTACGACATTGAGATAAAGCCTACCAAGCTCATAAAAGGACAAGGGCTAGCTAAGCTAATGGCCGAAACGAATTTCCAAGCACTTAACATTAATCAACTGGACGATGAAGAGGAGCTGGCGACTCCATAGATCAGTGATACCTTCACACAGTCCCCTTGGTATTCTGATATTTGTTTTATATTTTTAAACCTGTGTGCTCCCCCAGGATTGTCCAGAACTAAAAGAAGATTTTTAAGAATGAAATCATCTAACTTCTGCGTCATAGATGGTTCCTTATATTGGAAGAATTATGAAGGCATTTTTCTTAAATGCTTAACTGAGGATGAAACTAACAGCGTCATGAGAGAATTTCATGCAGGTGATTGCGGAAGCCACTTATACTGGAAATCCGCGATGCACAAGATCTTACGGGCCGGTTATTACTGGCCCTCTTTGTTTACAGATGTGAAAGCATTTACTACCTCATGCCATAAATGCCAAATCTTTGAAGGAAAAAGAAAATTACTACCTCTGCCCCTAAAGCCCATTTCAACCGAAAAGCCTTTTCAACAATGGGGTCTTGACTTCATTGGAGAAATTCATCCCTCCTCTTCAGGCCAGCACAAATGGATCCTAACAGCCACCAACTATTTCACCAAATGGATTGAAGCCATCCCATGTAGGCAAGCCAATGACTCCACCATCATCCAGTTTCTTGAGAATAACATCCTGTCCAGATTTGGCTGCCCGGAGAAGATCATTATCGACAATGCGGTGGCCTTCAAATCCAATAAAATCATTAACTTTTGCCACAAGTACCACATTACCTTAGGACACTCCACAGCTTATTACCCCCAAGGCGATGGCCTGGCCGAGTCCTCCAACAAGAGCCTCATCAATATCATAAAGAAGTTGCTAGAAGAGAACAAAAGGAACTGGCACAAAAAGCTCACCAGCACCTTATGGGCAGATCGAATGACCACCAAAAAATCCATCGGGATGAGCCCCTATGAACTTGTGTATGGCATAGAAGCTAGATTCCCTTCATCTCTAGGCATACCAACTATAAACTGTTGCAAGAAATTCAGGCTGAGCCGAATGACATGCAGAGAAGGATTAATCAGACTATTCATCTTCAGCAAACCAGAGAAGAAGTTTTCAATAGAGCTCAAAGTCTACAGGAAAAACTCAAGAAAATGTTCGACAAGAGAACCAAAGCAGAAGATTTCTGGGTAGGTAGCAAAGTCCTAAGATGGGATGCAAGAAGGGAAGACAAGGGAAAACATGCTAAATTTGATTTTCTATGGAAAGGTCCGTACACTATCAGCACGGTGCAAGGCAATAACACCTACTTTCTCAAATCGCTTGATAATAGCACAGTGGAAGAAGGCCCGATCAACGGTCGAATGTTGAAGCACTACAATGATCCCCCTGCTTGAAAGAGTAGGTGATGATTGGTTTGTACATACTTTTTTGACTTTTTAGAGTTTATAGTACCAGGAACACGCGGAAGAAAGCAGGCGATGCTTCCCAGTTTTGCAGAGGACAGCAACAAACTGAAAATCAAGGCCATTTGGCCTACTGTTCTTGACTTCCCGCAAGGAGAAGCCATCCCCGAGTGGAGCCACTGTTAGCTCCTGCTGCAGCAGGTATTCATTTTTCATGATTGGTACTTCACAAGCCAAATATGTTGTACTTTTCCTTGCTGCAATGCTCCATATTTGCTCAAACAGTCTCCAAATGAAGAAGGCTACCTCAAGTTCATTCAATTGCCTTCAAATTTTGTAAAGTTTTCCTGGTATCGCTAATTTTAGTTAAAGGGAGGTCCAAACAGTTTAATCTTGGTCTCCCTAGGTTTAAATTTCACTTTTTAGAATATAGAGATTGTAATTCTGGCCAAACAGTTTAATCTTGGCAGACTCTTAGATAGGTAGAGAAATAGAAGAGTCCAACAGTTTAATCTGGGCTCTGGAAGAAATAAGGGTAGTATGTAGATAGGAAAGCATCAAAAGAAAAATGTATGATGGGTTTGCAAGTCTAAGTGCACCCCAAGCTAAAGAAGAAAAAATGCTAGGAAAGTAGGCTGGGTAGGTAGTTCTGAGGCTGTTGAATTGCTGACAAGTTCCAAGTTTGCAGGTATCATATCATGCAGAACATAATCAACAAAGATTTGTAAGCAAAAGGATCAAATGAGGTATAACTAACTCCCCTTCTCTGCTTTTCCCCCGATCATTAACTAACATCCCCAAAAGAGGTCAAGATCTGCTTGACACCTCTTAAATTCATCATCTTCATCACACCGATTGAGTAAAGATCTGCTTTACTCAAAGCTGTTCCATATCTTCTCCCGAAGTATGGTCCTACCCCCTGCAACAGCCTAAGTTTCCCCCAAAACTGGCACTTTGTTATCATATCCATGTTAACCACTAACATTATTATGTAGCTCCCTATGTTTCCCATCCCCGTATTAATATTAAGTAAATTCCCCTATGTAATATCCCTTCCCATGGTTGAAAAATAACCATAGCAAGTCCCGGGAATTGCTTAGTTTATCAGAAACTAAGCAAGAACCCAACCTCCAAAACCACCTTCCATATACTATGGACTTCTTCCTAATTATAAAGCCCCCCCGAAGTAGTCGGACCCCTTCCGAAATTTCAAAAGTCCTTCACACTCACTTACTTACCTTTCCCCCCTCAAAGTCGTTTTCGCATCGCAACCTCGCCATCTCACTTTCATGCAAAACAATGCCCATCCATTCCCCGCCAATGCGACATCGCGAAATCGGCGATCGGCGATCACAAACACTGAGTGTCCAATCTGTTGACCCCTCCCTCTCTGCCAATGCGATATCGCGATATCGCATATCGGCAGTCGCAAGCACCAAATGCCCAACCCAATGATCCCCCTCTTTCCTTGCGACGCGATATCGCGATGTCGCATCGGAACCTCTTCACCAATAGTTCATCCAGTACCTTACCTCACCACGTCGCATTGTACCAGGGACCCACTGATGACGTCATCCACCGTACAGCCGACGCAGTGCTTACGTCAGCAGCCAAAAAGCCGAAAAAAACTTCACACAGGAAGAAAAGTCGCACTTCGGAGCTCCAGATCAAGAAACAGAGGCAGTTTTCGATGCGCGAATAGCACGAAGCGCTATTCGCGCATCGCTACGGGAAATAGGCCATTTCGAGGAATCTTCAGGGAATCTTTTGTTTGCCAAGCCCACTGCGCACCAAAAATGCCCGAAATCGCCCAATCATGCCAAAGGATCTGGTTTAAAGACAACAGCAGATCATCCATGGAGTTTAAAGTGTATCAGATCAAATCAGCAGGCTTCAAGCGTGTCAAAGAGTATCAGTCGACGACAGAAACCATCAATGTAGCGGAAAAGTGTATCAGAGAATATCTTGAGCAACAACCCAAAGCAAGAGAAATTTGAATATCTTCCAGCAGATTCACAGAAGGAGAGCAAAATCACTTGAAGCTCTCAAATCACAATAATTGCACATTCAATTCGCACCAAAGCCGAACTGCAGCCCCAAAGTACATTCACTTCAGCAGCACCGCATCTGGTCCCCAAGGGCCACCTCGTCACCTGTTCCGATTCAACTGCCCCCAGCGCAGCCAAAAAGATTTACTTGCATTTATTTCCAGCAGCATTTAGATTTTTGTAGAAGTTCTAAGCAGACCTGTCCCGATCACTTGTAATGATGTCTTTCTGATATTTTGTTTATAAATACCGCCCGAAGCGATAATGTAAAGGGTTGGTTGGTTGGTAGTAGTAGTTGTTGGTCAGTTTCTTTTCCAGCAATTTTCTCTGAGTAGAGACTTGCATTGTAACTGTCATATTTTTCATAATCAAAGATTGCTGAAAGCATGGATTGCGAAACAACGTGCTGTTTTCTCTTGGCCAAGGAATGATCACGGAATTCCTGTGTCTCTACATGATCCAATAAGTGTTCTTCTTCCCTGTTTATTTTATGTTTTATCATATTTCCGCCTTTATAAGTTGCAGGAAAAAAGAATAGCTTAAGATTTGTTTAAATACACCTTAAGTTCAATTTCTGCACTTTTCGATGTTTTCTGCTGAAACAGTTATGAGCTAGAATTCTTAACTGCTCTGGTTTACCCTGTTTCTCCCACATATGAGTGCATGTCTTTGGAATTCTTAACTGCTCCGGGATCCCACTCATCCACTTCTCCTCTCTGTCAGCATGATGAAATGATTCTCATTTGCCTTTCATCCCTGATGTTCATTCCGTACTTTCAGCAGCCTGAGTATTGTATCCTGCGTGGCTATCCCGCTCCGTATCCTCTTGTGACCAAGAAAACGCTCGCATGCCTCAATCTGTGACTCCATGCCCAATGGTTCAAAACTTATAACACCTTACTGTGCCTCTTTACTCGAGAATCCTACCTTCCTTTCAATCGCAGTCAACATTCCCTTGAAGTCAGAAAGCTAGCCTAAAATCATCAACTAAGGTTGAATCAAGATCAACTGAGGTTGAATCTAAAGGAGAGAGCCCTCTCCGATTGCAGGTGGGCCAGAACCTGCAATCAGAAGATTGGTTTGTGGTTACCTCGGTCGTATCCCTACTAGGAGCTTAGGGACAACCTGAGTGATAACACACACAACACTATATGTACATAATAATTCATACGCCACATGTATACAACACCAGTATTGCACATCCTAAGACCATGATAAGTGTGGAGTACTAAAGAAGGTATGCTTTTGGTGATTATTTTGGCATCTTTTCATTAAAACTTTCAAACCCTTTGCATCATGAACTAGGTAGATAATAAGAAATTATGACAAAATCTGTAAGATTAATGTGCAAAACGAAAACACTAACAATTGTCATTTCTTATGCAGGAAGAGGGAAAAACAAAAGACTGTCGTTCCAAAGAAGAGGACAGGGCCAAGTTAACCGTTGTCCCTTTGGCGGGGAACCACATGCAAACAAGTAGAACCAAATTAAAGCATATTAGCCAGGGAAAGGAAATAGAGATATCGGCTCGGCACAAGAAAGTAAAGGGATAACTGAGAGTCAACAGTTTGGTGAATCGCTGCTTTAACTATTTTTGCACCTAGACATCTCCACCTTCGCCATTATAAGAAGGGGCAACACCATTAGCCCGGGGGTGGTCTATTATGTTTCTATGTAACTTTTTTTTAATTTGATAATTTGATCATCAACTCTCATTGAGAACTGATCCACTGTAATTCAGTTTTATGCATTAATACAAACTTGGTTGCTATTTCATCTTTGATCTTGGAATAACCTCAAGCGGTGTGCCCTTGGAGGCTAAGGGCCTGGCCCTGGTGGAACACTTGCTCCTGTATCATTATCTTTAGTTCATGTGTGGTTTGTATTATCAGCTTGAATCAGTAATCTAGTGTGTTTTGTTATCTTATATTGCAGCTCTGTCATATTTCATATATCGTTCTCTGCAAAAAGAAAGTTGTAATGTGCATTTTGATCTTATAACGTATTGTTGTTTATTTTGCTATTGTTGTTTAATTGCAGAGTAATCAAGTTGTAACCTTCTTAAGCTGTATTACTGTATTCGTCTATGGTTTATACTTCATACGATTGTTGTTCAATTAAAATTGCGATTCCATTATGAATTGTGATCATTACCCTTTTTAACCAGGATTAATACTTGCGGTATCAGACTCAGATTACTGTTTTTCTTCATATCTCTGTATGATGTGTGTATTATTTATTTCAGCATCGTAGGCTATAAGTGTTGTTCTATATTTCATTGGTAAATGGTTGTCGTTCCATTTATGTTTGTTTTTTGATTTATCCTTTGAGTATTTTGTAGGATAAGGCTTGATTAAGGTGTTTTTCTTCATCAGATTTAGTTACTGTTACATTTTCTAGTTGTTGTTCCATTTTTTTTGTTCCATTTCATGTTATTTGTGTTATTAATTGCTTTGGTGTGCAGAATGATCTGAAACTATAGTGGGCATTGGCACTTGCTGTCTAGTCCCCAGATTGACGATCTGTTCCTTGATTACTTTTGTTTACATCAGTTTCTAAAGGGATGAGTTATTGTTACTGGACCCTTGACTGATACATTTCTTATTTTTCTAAATAAATGATTTAGGCTTCAAGGTATTTTGCTGTAAGTAGATTTTCTTTCAAGCATCCGTTTACTCCTGTATTTTTGAGCACTATACTACTAGCATTACTCTAGCAAATGATAGCCTCAAACTGAGACACTCTTTGAAATAACAAAACATTCCTGGATTGACAAATTAATGTGAGGTAATTAGAGGTGAAAGAGACCTTTTTTACGACTCGACAATAAGTCCCATCAATAGGTACATTTTCAAGATTAATATGCCATCTTCCAGCATTAAAACTTTCCTTCTCTTACATTAATTCAAATTTCTTGTTATATTATGCTTAGTATGAGGAGTAAAAGGTGATTTTCATAGTATGTAGTCTAATGTGGTTTAATTGCAGGAAAATGAAGCATTTTTTAGGCTTTTACTATGTAGGGACTCAATGGAGACAACTAGGAGAGAATTTAGAGGGTTTTTCCACCTGCTTAACTCCCTAAACTTGGCTTGGGATCACCATATCCTCTCTCACTAGTTTGATTTCATTGGCAGCCAAGTGACTTTTAGTCCAAATGAAGATCAAGAAGGACAAGATCCACCATTTTCGAGATTAGGGAGGGAACCATTCCTATTTTCAAGGGAACTGATTCAACTTCCCTTTTATATAAATAAAATAGAGAAAGAGCTCATTAGGATTCACTTTTTTTTCCAGCTAGGTGTAGCTATTAAGCTCCAAGCTTGACATTGCTATTTTCAACTTTTATGTGATGTAATAGACCTACACTTTTTGATAATGGGAAGTTGGATTTTAAGTTGCATCTTAGTTAGTTTCAAAGGCATGGGACCTTTGGTATTTGGGCCCAACCCATAGGCTTTTCTCCCTCTTCTAGTACTTATGTTTCTTCTTGATTCCAAATAGTTCATAGTTTCTTGCATTTCAGTAGAAGTTAACCTATAAAATCTTGTGGTTGCAGCCTCTACATCACCTCTCTTGTGGGAGAATGAGTGGAAGGTCTCACGACCACAACCCAAAAAGATTGTTCTTATAATTTCTTGGAAATGGATTAATGTTGGTTGTCATGTTCTACATTTTCTTTTTGTAGTTTAGAAGTTAGTTCAATGATTAGATCAATGGTTTGCATGAAATAGATATTATTTAAATTCAACTCATCTTTTCCATCATAATTTATTACATTTTGTAAATGATAAATGGATGCATGCATGTGATTGATTGTAGGGCTGATCAATTTGTAGGGAAGGAACCTTCACCAATTCCATCCTGAGCTCTTTCATCTTCTCCTTCCACTTCCAAACTCTGTCCCAAAACCTTGTTTTATAAGCTATTCTATCTAGGTCACTGAGAAAACTCATACTAGTGCAAAAAAAGCCTCCAAGAGGTCCTGAGCTTGGATAGGGGCTCAAACCAAACTCCTTTCATTTTCTTCAACTTCTATCACCCTCTCCATACCCTCAACCCAACTTTTTCACCCTAAAAAACCACTTGGATGCCCTCCTATAGCCTTATAGACCTCTTGTAGCAATTGTCTGTAGCACACCTATAGCAGCCTTTTTCTTCATCAGTTTCGACCTACATGGCATCTTTGACTTAACATAGATGAATAATGACCCCCAACTATGATAATATGATCAGGAAAAGCTCCTAGTCACTCCAAACCTTCCTTGTCTTCACTTCAAAAACATAGTAAAGTTTGTCTCTTTATCATGCAAGTAAGTTATTGATTTATGAACAAGCATGAACTAGGTAGATGTTACCTGTAATTCTGATTGGTAGTTTGATGAATTATGTAATATAAACTAGTTTCCTTTCTACAAGTAGATGAGGCAATTTGATGATTTTTTCAAGATAATGTAGCTTCATTTCTGCAAGTAGGTTAGCCTTTGTCTTTTCATGAATTAAGTAGTTTGGGTTTTACAAATTGATTCAATGGCATTTCTATTTCATAACTAGAAGCAATTTCCAATTTGTCCTTTTATCAAGCTTTCATTCTAATTCAATAGAAGGAAGGATCTTTGAGCACTTTTTGATCCAATGTCATAACTGAGGGTGGTATGAGTGGAATCTTATATGTTGTGCATATAGCATTGTCACCTCAAAGTTTGTACGAACCCGGCTTTGATTATTTTAGTTGAGGATCCCTTGGGAGCTGCAACATTATTGGTGCAATATCAGGGCTCACCACTCTTTGGTGTCATTGTCGAGGAGGTTTCTAGGTATATGTTGTTTCTTCTTAAGAATTTTTTTTTGTTTTACATACAATTTTTGAAAAAGTAACATAAAAGAAAAAGAGGAAAAAATGTATTCCATGCCTTGTAGGAGTAGGGATACTCAAGGACAATTATTACCAAAAACCCCCACACCCTCAAGCAGTCAACCTTCACTCCTCTTCGGTGACTATCATCTTCCCTCTCTAATTATAGGGGAGTTAGAAGACCCTTTAGGTGAGCAACCTGAAATTTTTCGAGAACCTATTGGGGATGAAGAACACCTACCCAAATTACGGTTGAAAACAAAGACAATGAGGTTTTCCTTATTAGAGAGACCAATGGAGAGGCTAGAATGAAGAATATAAGCCATACTGCCTTCCACACTTCCATGGCTTAACCTCTAAGGATCTTGATACCTTCATGTTTGAATTTTTTATTGTATGTAGGACTTGTGACTATGCCTTTGATGAGTAGAAGTTGAATTTATTCCTCTCTACCCTTAAGGATGCAAACTTGTGCTGATTTATGGCTCTACTTGGGGGTAGCATCACTATCAGGGCGCAAATGCAATAAGCCTTCAATAACAAGTACAAAATATACTAATGTAGGTCCAAAGAAACCAAGGAAGAAATATTTAGGATGACTCTTGGACTTGATGAATCCCTAGAAGACTATGAGGAGGGATTTCAACTTACTTATAGGAGGGGCAGTTTCACCCTTGATCCAGAATCACTCAAACTAGATCCTCCCCAAGGGATCAGGGAAGACATGTTGGGGATTTCCACATGCTATCTAGGGGAGATATTTATTATTTATCTTATAATGACATTAAAACTGTGTTCAAGAATCACTCTAGGGCTGCTAGAAAGAAGGGTAGGGATAGTCAAGGCTTGGCCAGTTCCTCTCCCTCCACAAATTCCATTAAGAATGATATAGGAAACATGTTGGAGGATTTCAAGAGTGAAATGTTGCATACATTTTCATTGCAAATGGATACCATGCAAATCAAAATAAAGCAGGAGGAAGTAGAAAAGGCACTAGATATTTTTTGCCCAAGATGCGCCAAAATAAATCCTATGAACGAGTGCCCCTTAAATGTCATAGAAGTCTGCCTAGTCTATGAAGAAAATCATGCAACATAAAAGTTCATGTATTTTCCATGACTAAAAGTTGTATATCAAGGAGAAGAAGGAGGGTCAAATAAACTTTCTTTCATCAATCGAAGAAGACCTCAAGGACCTAGGCCATATCAACAAGGCATGCAAGGTGTACAATACTTTTATTATGATCAAAATCATAATACACCCTTGCAACCATGGTACTCTTCCACTCACCCATTATGGTCCACACCCCCTTCTTGTCCTTATACTCTTCCATATCCTACTCAACCTATCAACCATCATTTTCAGCCATATCCACCCAAATCTTCTCAATGGGGCAACCCATCACAAGGGTGGATGCCTCAAGTTAACCAACATCCTACTTTACTACCTCCACCCCAACCTTAAACATACCTCACTAATCCTATTCCACCTAAGCAACCTCAAATGCCTACTCAACCAAATATGAACCCAAACAAAAAGCAAGCCCAACTGGTCTACAGTGGAGAGACATCTTACACTACTTATGCTATGGAAATCTAGGAGATTAACCTTCGGTCTAGGAGAGTGCTTCCAGATAACCATCCATCATCTCCACCTGAAGAGATTGAAGGAGAGAAGGAAGAGAGTGTTCCTCAAGTCAATCCACCTCATTTTCCTAAGAGTTTGATCCACCCTAGCCATCACACCCTAGAAGAGGTTTAAATTTTGGGATATTTGAAGAATTTTTGTGTTAAAATACCCCTTCTCCAAGATATTAAAGAGGTTCCCACCTATAATAATCTTATCAAGGAGAAATGTTTCAAACATCCTAGGAGAAGAAAAAGAGACACCCCCATGATACATGTTGTTGGGAAATTATCTGATTTGATGCTTGGGAGGGTGATCTTCTTGAAATATCTAGACCCTGGAATCCCTATAGTAAACATGCACATGGATGGCCTTATAGTCCATAACACCCTGATTGATCTTGGGGTTGCAATAAATGTGATGACAAAGGAAACCATGTTAAAGCTAAACCTTCAAGGATCTTTGACAAAGATCATGATAGTGCTGCAACTTGCAGACAGATCCACAGTATATCCTAAGGGAGTTGTTGAAGATGTTATGGTCTCCATTTACTCTTCGGAGTATCCTGTTGATTTCCTGGTTCTCCAGCCAAAACCAATTTCAATGACTATCCTCTCATCTTGGGAAGGCCATGGTTATCCACTGTTGATGCTTACATTAATTGTAGGGATGGGAACATGACCATTAATAATGGGAATTTGTCTAAATAGTTGGTATTGTATCCTCCTCCTCAACCTTCTATTGAGCATGTATTACCCTTGTGGCTAGAAGAGGAGGAAGAACATGAATTGTATCACACCACCCCCCACCCAATATGCACTCTGGACATCATTACAGGAGGGGGGAAACTTGATGAAGATGATCACATTGACAATATCATTCAAAATCAACCTCACACTCTAATACCCATTGATGAGTTGATGAAAGGACCTGAGAATAATCCATGGGCTGACTTATTCCATATTGACTCAAGTACAGACCACGTAAATATTATAGAGTTTGGCCCATCCAAAACCTTAAAGATCAACCCTTCTCTCTCTTCCAAGAAGGAAGAACAATTGTGCCAAGTGTTGAGGAAACACCTAAATGCTTTTGCTTGGGACTACAAGGAAAGGAAAGGTGTGAATTCATCAGTCTATGCTCACCATATTTACATCAAATAGGGATGAAATCCTATGCATGAACCCTAGAGGAGGATGAACCCAAGTCTTAAGGATATTGTGAAGGAAGAACTGCAAAAACTACTAGATGTAGGGTTCATATACCCTATTTTAGATAGTGAGTGGGTGTCACCTCTTGTGTTAGTTCCCAAGAAGAATGGGAAGTGGAGGATTTGTGTGGATTACCAAGAGCTCAACAAGGCCATAGAAAGGACCATTTTCCCTTTTCCTTTATTGACCAAGTCCTAGATGGCCTTGTAGGGAAGAAATTATTCTCCTTCCTGGATGGATTTAGTGGATACAATAAAATCTAGATTAGCCTCGAAGACCAAGAAAAGACCACGTTCACATGTCCTTGGGGTACCTTTTCTTATAGGGTTCTTCCTTTTGGTTTATGCAATGCCCTTGCTACTTTCCAAAGGGAATTTTTGAGTATTTTTGTTGAATTGTTTCATGATTATGTGGAAATCTACATCGAGGATTTCACTCCTTATGTATGTGACTTTCATGAAGCTCTCTCCAATCTATGCAAGGTTTTAAGGAAATGAAATGAAATGAATCTCTCTCTAAGACCTGAGAAATGTGAGTTCTTGATGAATGAGGGGACTGTCCTTATCCATTCCATCTCCAAAGAAGGGATATAGGTAGACCCAAACAAAATTTCCATCATAAAAAGGGTCCCTACTCCTCAGAAGCAAGGGGATCTCAGGAGCTTCTTGGGACTAGATGAGTATTATAGGAGATTCATCCAAGACTTTAGTAAAGTGGCTTCACCTTTGTTTAGTTTACTAGCCAAAGATGTAGATTTCTATTGGACCAACAATTGACAAGAGGCCCTTGAAGTGTTGAAGGAAAAGTTGACTATTGCACCCATCCTAAGAGGTCTCAACTGGAAATTTCCTTTCCATATCCATACTGATGCATTAGACAAAGTTGTGGGGTGAGAGTTGGGACAAGTAGAGGATAAGTTTCCTTATGCCATTTACTTCATTAGTAATAATTTGTCTAAAGATGAGATGAATTACACTATCACTTAAAAAGAACTCTTAGTTGTAGTATATCATTTAAAAAAATTTAGGCACTATATCACCGAGTACCAAAAAAAAAATCATATTGAAAATGCAACTATTAAATATTTGATGAAAAGGCCTTATGTTAATGCTAGGATAATTAGGTGGCTTTTGTTGCTACAAAAGTTTGATTTGACTATCACTGACAAACCAAGAAAAGAAAATGTGGTTGCAGATTCTTTGTCTAGGTTAACCTTGCTTGTAGGTAATGAAGAGATGGTGGATGATCAAATGCCATATGAGAACCTCTTTGCCAAATCGGTGCTTTCTCCTTGGTTTTCTGACATAGCAAACTACTTGGTTACTGGGAGGTTCCCTCCTAATCTATCACCCATGAAGAAAAGAAAGGTTGTAAGGAAAAGCTCCCCTTTCACTTGGATTAGGGGCAATCTCTTTAGATTGGGACTAGATTAAATCTTTAGGCGATGTGTAAGAGAGGAGGATGTCTTTGACACCCTCTCATCATGTCATGATGGTTCTTGTATTTTGTTGCAAAAAGGAGAACCTTTAAATTTTTACAGGTTGGCTATTATTGTCCCACTTTACATCCAGATGCAAGGAGATATACCACTAGATGTGATCAGTGCCAAAGAATGGGAAAACCCACACCTAGGGATGAAATTCCCCTACAATCTTAAGTGGCCTTAGAGCCATTTGGCAAGTGGGCCATGGATTTCATTGGGCCAATTGATCCACCATCAGGGTAGAAAAAGTAAATCATTGTGTCCACTGGTTCCTTGACAAAGTGGGTAGAGACAAAGGCATTCAAAGAAGCAACTGATTGGAAAGTGGCAGGATTTTTAAGAGAGAAAATATTCTATAATTTGGGTATCCAAGCGAGTTAGTCATTGATCAAGTAGCATAGTTCACACCCAATTTTATTGAGGATCTCATGAAGTAGCACCATACCAAGAACAAGACATCCATTGCCTATAATCCTCAAGAAAATGGGCAAGTAGAGGTCACAAACAGAGCACTAGAGAGCATCCTCACCAAGGTTGTTAGCAGCAACAGGAAATATTGGGTAGAGAGACTAGAAAAGGCCACTTGGGCCTATAATACCACTTGGAAAACCACCAATGGATTCACTCCATATGATTTGGTTTATGGAAAGAAATCTTTGCTTTATATTGAGTTTGAATATAATGCTTTGAGAATGGAAACTCAGTTGGAGTTAGATGTCACCATAGCATAGCAAGAAAGGTTGCTCCAACTGAATGGCTTAAATGAGTTCAGAATGTAAGCTCTCTTACACATTGAAGTCATACAGTTGCAAAGGAAGGTCTGGCATGACAAGCATGTCAAGGAAAAGACTTTTTAAGAATGGGATTGGGCCTTGTTATATGATTCTAGGTTCAAATATTTTAAAGGGAATCTAATGACAAGATGGTTGGGCCAATACCTAGTGGAAAACTGTCATGAAAATGGATCTATCCAGATCCGAACCATTGTTGAGGAAGGCATCCTCTTGCTTGTAAATGTTTATAGGTTGAATTTATATAGAATACGTTTGTCCAAGGAGGAATTTATCAATTTAGTTAACAAGGAATTGAATGTGATTGGGAGTTTGGTTGCTTCCATTGCACAACTCTTATAAATTAAAAAAAAAATAAAAATAGAAAAATAAGAGGCATGGATGAAAACCTCTATGAGGCATATGAGGCCAACTCCTGGGTTGAAAATCTCTTTGAGGTAGCCTAGGAGAAAAAAAAAAAAATTGAAAACATAAAAAAGATCCTAGGTGAAAACCTACCCTGAGGCACCTAGGGTAGGCATGCAGGTTGAAAACCTCCTCTTAGGTAGCATGTGTGTCTCAAGACAAAAACAAAACAAAAAATAAAAGGAAGAAGCCTATATCCTATTTATTAACCTCCCTTTTGTTTTGAAGAGTGGTACACAGTGGAAGATTTCGTGGTTGCATGGCAATACCTACATGCTTCCATTCATTCCTCTATCCATACACCCCATACCCATTCTCTACATTCACATTTCTATCTCTCTCTAACATCCTGTAATCAATAAATCCAAAATTCACCTCCTCTCTATGATGCTAGAGGAGGGACTTGTGTTGCTAAAGGAAGGTCTTGTAATGCTACAAGAGGAACTTATGGAGCTACAAGAGGGAGATCTTAGGAGGGAAATGATCCAAAATACCATCCCAACTCTAAGAAATGGTAAATAGGGTTATCCTATGACATTTACCATCCATCAATCACCCATCCACTCATTTCACCAAAAGTTTTCTCAAAATTCTACACTCTGTCCTGCCTTGAAAAAAACATAAAAAAAACAGAAGTTATCATTTTTTGTCTCTACAATGCCTACACTACTTCTCCATGATTCTAACCCTATCCTGATCATCTCCCTCATATCCCTCATGAAAACTAAAGACTTAAAGGGGAGAACAAGATACTTCTATATAAATAAACTCCTCCTGTAGCAGCCTATATAGCCACATACTAAACATTGATATCATGCTTTTTCTTCCACCACCAAAAGAGATGATGAAGCTCATTTTTCATCCATGAAGAGACACCTCATTCTCAGGGACAATTTCCACTAGAAACAACAACTTGGATATTATAAGAGGCCCCTGAAAACACACAAAAACAACAACAATAGTCAAGGAAACATAAAAATTGAAGACATGCACAGGAAATAGGTCAAATAATTCAACTCCCTTATTCATAATGATGTATGGTCGAACTCCTACATGCAATCCTATGTAATAGACTGATCCATAGGTAGGCTCAGGTATGGAAACCCTAGCCTCCTCCCTATGCATAAAATTGACAAAAATGTGTTTTAAGTGAGAAAAGTGTTTTAATAGGCTCAACGTGGCCAGTGAACTTGGCCACCCTCGACTAGTTAACTCAAGTGTGAGTTAAGTAAACCATGCAACGTGGGAATTTCATATCAAAATAAATTGGTGTCCTATAAGAATAGGGCGATAATCACGAGGAGGAAGAGATGATTATAGTTAGTGGGGACAATGTTCCAAAACAAGAAACTCATGTTAATGCCAAGTCACCACAACTCTCTAATATTTTAACCAAAAAAGGATACTGTGTTGGCTCAACTCCATTTACACCATCACTTATTCCAAAAACCGTTGGAGGAAGGACAATCTAGTGCATCAAGAAGCTAGAGTGCCACCGAGGAGTTTTGAACCCTACTTGCAAAGTGCTACAGGAGAAAGATACATGCATGCCTACAAGTGCTACAAGAGGGCTGAGAGGAGCTACAAGAGGAATTGAGAGGAGAAAAAGGAGTCACAGTGGTTTGATATTGTCTCAAAAACTTCACACACACCTAGAATTGCTCTAATAAGAAGTAAGTGATACCCTACTTATTTGTTTCTATGCCTAATTTCATGGATAATTTGCCTAAAATTAAGATCATATAGAAGTCAATTGGTTGGCAGGGGATCCTTTTGGAAGTTGATGTGGTTAAGATAAAAGAAATAGCTCGGTGAATATAACTTTGAGCACCCTTCTTCCTCACTATCACCAAGCACTACACCACTCTTTCACCACTGAGACTACTTGAATTTTTGAAATTCCACACCTACATAGCATCAAGGAGTAATAGAGAAGAAATGGGGGATGATTTAACAGAAGGAAAACCTTAGACACTAGGATAATTCACCAATACCCTCTTGTAGTTGACATCTTCAGAAACCAATAGTGGTTGTGTTTCTTTGAGCTGCTAAAGGGATATTATGATGACATTACCCATGAATTTTCCACAACATTACACTCTCAAGGGGAAGATAGTGTACAAATTTTGTCAAAGGGTTGGCTATTTCTCTCAGTACATAAGATATTAGGAGAGTAACCACATTTCCTCTAGGAATGAGATGGAGCAAAGAAGACAAACAAGTGTCACAACTAGGAAAAATGTCTTCCTCTCAAAAGACAAGCCTATAAGAAAACAATGGAGTGAGGAGAGAAAGTTTTCCTTACCCTTGGGATGAGGTAGCCTACCATATCCTTAAATACATATCTTGTGAATGGAGATTAAGTGTAGTTTATTCCTACCACTTCAGATTACTCCAAGAGCTAAGATTCAAGGCAAACTTACCCCTTTCTCAAAGACTTAGTGTCCCTCATTTCTTATGTAGTCATTCATGGAGACGTGTCAAAAGGTAAGGGAAGGAAAACATTAGCATTTAGCTCACCATGGGCTCATCAAATTTATAGTGGTACATTCTCTAAAGAATTTTATAATCCCAATCCTATGGAACAAATTTTTAGATGTGGATAGGGAGACTTTCATAAAAACACAATCCCTCATACCAAGAGAAACCCCAATCTCTAGTGTTAGAGGAAGAGAGGGAAAAACAAAGGAAGAATAAGGTTCAAAGACAAAAGAGGAAGAGGAAACAAGGATACAATAAGAAGAAAGAAATATAGAGGAGGAAGGGGTAGCAAGAACAAAAGAAGAGGAAACAAAGGAAGAAGAGAAAGAGGTAGTAGAGAGAGAGGAAGGAGAAGTAGAGATGAAAGGATAAGAGGAGGAGAAGAAAGGAGAAGAAATAATAAGCCCTGAGAAGTCTTCTCCACCCCCAGGAACAAAATACACTGAAAAGGAAGTCAATGCAACCTTTAGCTACATTGGGCACTCGTGTCAATCCCAAGAGGAATAAATCAAGACCAATTCTATTGGCACAAAAATGACATCAGGGAAAGATCCTGTGTTTGGTCACAAGGGGCTTGTTATCACTCTAGGAAACTCTCCTAAGTTGTAGCTTAGAGATGCCTGGTAACATATAATCTTCAATATAGTTCTCTGAACTATTGGAATGGATGATGGTTTGGATCAAGTCAGATAACCATTTCAGCTCTATTCCCACTCAAGACATGCATGAACACCCTCAACAATACAAGGCTTTAGACCACTAATGCTCAATAGTTTATAGATTCAATGGATAGATGGAGAACACTGACTATACCAACATATGCATACATAAACATATATGAATGGCCAGATACAGGAAGTAAATGGAACTTGCAAATCTAATTTATCAATGTAGAGATAAGATGACAGTTATCTGGCATTAGACACAATAGAAAAATGAATAGCCTATTCAAGTGCAAGCATAAAACAACAGAGAAAATGAGAATTGAACATGTAACAAAAGAGGAAGAGGAAACAAGGATACAATAAGGTTAACTGAATTTTGTCACCCTGACTATCTGCAGTATGTGGCCTCATCAACAGCCACATTGTCCTCTTTGTCAAGCCCCATACCTCTGCTCTTCATGTCAAAACCTCAAAGGGAGAGAAAGTCACTTAAAAACATGTTTATCTCTGGGTACGCAGATTCTCTCTACCTTTCCTGCGGGTACGCACTCCATATACATTAGACCTGCGTAGTAATACGCTCTGTATACTAAAGCTAGGGTGCGTACCCCTGTAAAAGTCAAAAGGCGCAAGTTTCATCTTTAAAAAGTTACTTGTGGTCACTTCTAGAGCCTTCTAGAAGAGTTCTTGACGTGTATTGAGCGCCTCCAGATGGTTCATGCATCCCTATGATAGAGGAGCTTATCCCATCAAGAGAGGAGCTACCCCATCCAAAAGAGGGAGTATCCCATTGATGTTGGAACTGAATAACCTCCTCTAGAATACTATAAATACAGGCATTGGGCCAGAGGAGGGGAGGTTGAAAGCTGAACATTCTAAAGGGTAAATGCTGCTCGAATTAGGACTTCCATTGTTGACTTGTGAGGAGAGATCACTATCCTTCCTTGTTGCCATATTGGGAGTGGGTGAGCTTGTCAAAGTAGAGGAAATCTCTTGTTGGACCCTGGGAGGAGCTAGCACAACACCAAGGCTCAGGTTGTAATGGTTCCTTTTTCATTTCCTTAATACAAATAAGTCCATTCTTCTCAATGATTTGTTGTTAATGAATTATTTCATGTACTCCTTGGTCTA
>APFE030152441.1:3695-18849 GCA_000404065.3 Pinus taeda
AAATAAAATTACAATGTTTTCAAGATCAAGTTGATGCATAGAATTTATGATGCTTCCAATTTGAAATTAATGCAATCTTACTAGCTTCGGATTGGAGAGTAAGGTTGCACCTAAAAACTTTGTAGAAGCATATTCATTAGAAGAATGATTTCTTTGAAAAAAAAAAGAAACATGTAAGGTTTCATTTAAACCAAACTGAGATGTTGCTAAGAAGCCTCCTGTCATCCATGCACAACCCTTGTCACTCTAAACAAGTATTTCTTAATGTCAATTTCAATCCATATTTGACATGCTATACTCCTTGTAAAGTCATTCAAATTGAGTTTGATTTTCTTGTGTTTCTAACAATCGAATCTAATTACCTAGAAGTTTGTCTAGAAGCATAAGTTGTGCTTGCTAAAACAATTATTTTTGCGACATGTTTTGAATTTTCTTTATTTCTAGATGTTTCCCATGTATGGAAGCAGCTAAGGGAACATATCTTAAGCTAGAGAGATTCCTTTTGCTACATTGTTTGAATTCTCTTTCTTTCTAAGTAGGGAAATGTTGAAGGGAATTGAACATCTCCTAAAAAAATGAAAACCAAAATCTGTTTTGTTTAAGATCTTCATAAACTCTTACTTCCTATTATCACACAACTTCTTTAATTTTTAACCATGGGATTGTTTGGAGCAACTCAAAAGAATCAATTTCTTGGTATTATTGATCTAAGGTAGTTTATTCATGCACAACCACATAGAAATTTAAAAAATTGTCTTTGACAATATACGTTCAATATATTTCAACCAATAAATTCGCTGGAAAATCATAATGGTTATTTCCTCACAAAAGATTCTATGAAGTTATTTGCAGAATTTTTATAATAAAAATGCAATTAGAGGAGAGCTCTACTCTACTTTTATCCTTTTTTAAAAATTAGAAAAAACACTTAACATGTACTGAATTAAACAAAAACATGAAGAGCAAAGTAGCTATCATTTTAAAAAATTAGAAAAAACACTTAACATGCACTAAATTAAACAAAAACATAAAGAATAAAGTAGCTACAAAGATATCACACAACATGTGAGGGAAAACTCTAATAAGGACCATACTTTATCTTGTTCATTCTATTTGTAAATACAATGAAAATATAAAGAAATGCTTCACAAATAGTGGAAGTGGTATATAAAGAAATGCTTTACAAATTGTTAAAGTGGATAGTTGTGGTATGTATATTAGGACTCCTATAGAAACTATCTACATCCCTATTCTATTACATTGTTACAATTTTTTTTTATCAATCCAAAAGACAAAAGAAGAATATGTTTGATGTGTTTTAAAGGTTAGTTGAACTTCCAACCCCATTGGCCATAAAATGCTTCACATTTCAATTCCACAGTCCATATCCTTATTCTACTACATTTGCTACAGTTTTTTTATCAATCCAAAAGACAAAGAGAACAATATGTTTGATGTGTTTTTAAATTCGATTGAATGTACAACCTCATTGGCCATAAAACACTTAACATTTCAATTCCACCAACAAAGAAAATTGTTAGTATCGCAAACAACTAGCTGTCCAACTGTTTCATTTTGGTAACCAACTACTTTTTCTAATAACAGTTTGGTGGCAATATGTCACAACTCCCCAGCCTTGTATGTAAATACATAAAAGTATTGGTAAATAAAAAAACAATTATTCATTTATTAATAGATAGTACAAATTACTGTCCGACCATTCATTGTAAAATTTATGGACACTCACATCCAATCTTATAAGTCTTACTGTTCTCAAGCACTTGGACTTCGCGTACCATATGGTTTGGCGCTGGTGGGTACGATAGCAAATTGTTCCCAAAACATATTAATTGCTAACTTGCCGAGGGTTTGACAGCTAGACCTCTCCTCGTGATCTTCTTTACTCCAACTCAGATATTAATCCTTGGTAGTAGCTGTTGACATTAATGTTGCAGCGAGGTACTTTGTTTCTTGGGATTCCGGATTAAATCAACGGAGGGAATCCTTCACCCTCCATCGAACGATCGGGATTGCTCCGGTAACTTTACATGGAAGCGCTCAAGGGTTTTAGACTTCATTTGTTGTGTTTGAGTTTGGCTTCCAGAGGGTTCCTCCGATTACAGCTTCGAACCAGAGGTTTGCTCTTGCTCTTTCGGTTGAAGGTGAGCTGAAAGCCTTCCAATTTACAAACCCCGGAGACTACTCAGCAATCCAGGTATCTCCTACACATTTTTTTTTGCTACCCTTGAATCGATCTGGTGTTGTTGGTAAGTTAAAGGAATGATTCTCTAATTTGTTCCATTGTATGAACTGTGCAGAACTTGGAGCAATTCTACGTCATGGTTATGGAGTGGTAGCAGTTTCCGCCCAGGTATAATGATGAATCCATCCCGGTAAGTTCATCCCAAATCCTTACTGTACCAGGGATGTTGATTGATAGGGTGCCGGTTTCAACAGCTTAATATTTTCTCATTCTCTTGCCAGGTTGATCATTGATTTCTTTTTTGGAAGAATGGTTTCGATTGTATCATCCTCTCTGCTATAAGAGACATCCACAGTTTGCCGCTCAATGAGGCATCTATCCTCATGAACTTATATGGATGTATCGCGATGTATTTCATGTCTTATTTAAGAAATAGCAGTTCCTTTGTTTATTTGGGATGTAATATTATGAGTATTGTTAGCATTGGCACATGGACATAGCTATATATAGTTTCTTCGTTATGTATTGAAAGGGTTTCGATGAATTCTTTAATCTTTTGGTTTAACCCAGCTGCGCGCTCTTGGAACATGGTAAATGTATAAATATATATAACTTGTTTCCTTCTCGTGCTTTCTTTGTTCCAATATGGGTTTATTGATTCCTGATTCTATTGATTCCTGAGTCTATTGTATGACTCGGCTACCTCGACTTGATAGGCCTCGGCATGTTTATTATTTTGTTTAAAACATCGTATGAGTTTGCTCTGGTAATCATATGTTTATTACTTCTACCAATGCTCTATCCGACATGTATGGTAGATTCTTGATATGTTTGATTTATACGCGTTAAAGCGCTCTGAAATTTCTTGGTTAAATTCTTGTTTGAATGATGGTGAGGCTTGTCGGCATTCTACCAAAACTTTTATTACCCTAAGATATATGTATATATAGGTGACTGTAAGCACGCGGCTATGCCTGTTATGAGGTTTACATGATCTCAGAGTTCGTAATTTTCTTTCATAGTTAAAAGTCTAGTTCACTTTGATGTACATATATACGTATACCGCTTTTGGGACTGTCCAATGATGGACTCATTAGGGCATTTGAAACCTGATGAAATTCGGGCCGTCTTCGTCTGTTCTTATAATGTTCTACAGGTATTATACCGTGATTTGACTGAATGATGTTGCTTAACATTTATATTTTGTATTGGTTTAGCCATAATGAAATTTCAATGCAGTTTAAAGGAAACTCTTTTGTTTTACCTTAAGTCACAGAGCAGGATTTTACTATACTCAATTACAATTACTGAGTTTAATTTCTCCTAGAACTTCCAGTCTCCGCTCTTACTTTATTTACAGTTCTACCAAATTTTCCTACTATTTTCGATTTGATGATGGTACACACTGATGATTAATTTCTCTTTTTTTTTTTTTTATATGAACCCTCCAGTTTTCTCCAAGGTTCTGCTACCGGGTTTATGGGGCTGCGGGTGTCTTAACAGATACCTGTAACCACTTTAAACCTAAGGCACCTCCTACTCTTGTGTTTAGTTGAATTGTACCAATGTTATTATAGAACAGGGTTTCTAGACAAAAGTATCGTACAGAACGTAACCAAATTTTTATAACAGAACCCTCAACAGAGGCAATTTGACTATATAACTAATACCACTAAAATAGAGTTCCTTAGTAACACAATATCTTACAGAAATATGGAGCTACAGTTATACTTACCTGTACTTCTGTACATACAGTTTCACACGCTTCTCCAGAGTTCGGGAAAACTAGTTTCTTGCTTGTCTTTCCTCCCGTCCATGAGACTCGTCTACAAGACCGAATCTCCCCCCCAATCTTGTTTTCTAGACCACTGCCTTCAGCAAATTTGGTGCACCTCTGTGCCCATGCTATCTGGTCCTAACCAGACTTAGCATGATTTCTTTCTTTTTGCCTACTCTCGTCTATTCCTCAACAACCCCGGTCTCTTTTCCTTCCTCCCATCTTTACTATGGGAGAAAAGAAAAACAGTTAGGGTTTTCTTTCCCCCCTCCTGCTGGAAACTGTTTTCTTTAAATCATCAAGAAAATAAAACCACTTCCCCATGAGAAGTTACCATATTTTATTTATTCAATCCGTGCTCAAATTCTGCATTAATAATATTATAATTACTTTAAAAATAATTGTCCTTGTTCAATGTTTTTACCCACGGTGGTAACAACATAAAAATTATTTATAAATTTTCCGGGGTCATTACATCTCCTCCCCCTGAGATTGGACATCGTCTCGATGTCTCTCAGCCATGAACAGCCCTGGATAGGTCCTTTTCATCAATGCTTCATCTTCCCAAGTGGCCTCCTCAGGCCCAAAATGTCGCCACTGCACTTTAACTTGGGTAATAGCTCGTCTTCGCAGCTGTACTTCTCTTCGGTCGAGGATGCTCAATGGCTCGACCAGGACCTCTCCTTCCGACTCAACCTGCAACATGCAAAATTCTAAGTTACTTATTTTTTTTAAAAGATTCTTTTGTCAGGCTCATTGTAGCAATAATTCCCACCTGAATATCCTGCCATCTGATCACATGCCTAGGGTCATAGACATATTTTTTTAATACTGAAACATGGAAAACATTGTGAACTCGGATGTGACTTGGAAAGGCGAGTTGGTAAGCCACTGGTTCGATCCTTGCCAAGACTTGGAATGGTCCACAGTATCGGGGTGCCAATTTGGCACACCCGCTCCACTGCAATGTACTCTTTTTGGCTTGAATTCTGATATAAACATGGTCTCCAACTTGGTATTCCTCGAATCTTCTTTTTCGGTCAGCAAAATTTTTATGTCTGTCTTGAGCAGCTTTCAAATTAGCGCGTACCCTTTTCACCATATCCTCCATTTCCTTAAGCATTTCAGGTCCTAAACTCAGTCTATCTTCGGGTCTACCCCAGCTTGAATGTGTACGGCATTTCCGACCGTATAGGTACTCAAAAGGACTCATTTGCGTCGAGGTATGATACCCATTGTTATACGCAAATTCTACCAAGTGTAAGTATTCCTCCCACAGCATAGGTTGCTGCATTACATAAGCCCTTAACATATCCTCTACCACTTGGTTCACTCGTTCTGTCTGTCCGTCAGTTTGAGGATGATATGCTATACTAAAGTTCAGCTGAGTTCCTAATTTAGCAAATAACGTTCTCCAAAAGGCTGATGTAAATTTCACATCACGATCTGAAATTATTGTCTTCGCAAGCCCATGTAATTTGAACATATTCTGCATAAAAATATGAGCAATCTGTGCAACCTTGTACGTGGATTGCACAGGTATAAAATGTGTGGCTTTACTCAACTTGTCTACTACCACCATAATGGAATCGTTGTTCCTCTTTGTCTTAGGCAATCCAGTGATAAAATCCATGGAAATGGTTTCCCATTTCCATTCCGGAATAGGTAATGGTTGCAATAATCCTGCTGGGTGCTGATGTTCTACTTTGATTTGTTGGCATTCTAAGCACCGCGCCAAGTACTCAGCCACGTTCTTCTTCATTCCCGGCCAAAAGTAATCTTTCCGAATTGCAGTGATCATTTTTTGGTAACTCGGGTGACCCGCATAATGGCTGATGTGGAATTCATCCAATATCAGATTTTTAATACTGTTTTGGTTTGGTACATATAACCTTTTCTTGTAGTACATCATCCCCGCATCATCCAACTCATATCCTTGCTGACTTTTCCCGCTGGTGGACTGCTGTAATTGCTGTTTTATTTGCTGATATTCAGCGTCTTGTTCTGCTGTTTTCCTTATCATTTCCCAAAAAGGACTTTTCCATCCACTGATGGAAATTTCGTACAAATTTTGTACCTTCCGACTTAAGGCATCTGCCACTCGGTTTTCCTTTCCCTGCAAATGTTTAATGTCAAAATTAAAGCCGCTTAAGAAGTCCACCCACCATGCTTGACTAGCATTTAAAGTGGGTTGGCTAAAATAATTGGTCAGACTGTGGTGGTTGGTCAGCAATAGAAACTTCCTGCCCATAAGCTAATGCCGCCACATTTTTAAGGCATGTATGACGACAGCCAACTCTAAATCGTAAGCAGAGTATTTCTGCTCGTGCTCTTTTAACTTTCAAGACTCATATGCAATCACTTTACCTTCTTGCATTAATACACCTCCCAATCCTTCTTTGCTTGTGTCAGTACATACCACATAGTCTTTATCAGGATCAACTATACTTAAAATGGGCGCTGCGGTGAGTAGATGTTTCAACTACTCTAAGCTTTTCTGGCAGTTTGGGGTCCATTGGAATGCTCTCCCCTTTTTCTGCAAGGAAGTGATGGGGAAAGCCACTTTGGAGAAGCCTTCCACAAATCGTCTATAATACCCGACTAATCCCATGAAGGACTGGATATCTGCTACATCCTTTGGTACGGGCCACTCCATTATGGCCTTTATCTTTTCTGGGTCCACTGCAATCCCATCCCTTGTAATTACGTGACCCAAGTACTGGATTTCTTCCTTGAAAAAATCACATTTACTAAACTTAGCATATAACTGATGTTCTCGAAGGGTCTATAGCACCATTCTGGGATGTTCCTGGTGCTCCTCTATGGTGCGGGAATATATTAATATATCATCGATAAATATCAGTACGAATCGATTCAGATATTGATGAAATATGTTGTTCATCAAACACATGAAAGCTGCAGGGGCGTTAGTTAACCCGAAAGGTTATACCACGAATTCATAATGACCATACCTTGTTCTGAAAGTTGTTTTAGCAATATCCTCCTCTTTAATTCGGATCTGGAGGTAACCTAATCGCAGATCAATCTTAGAGAACACTGTTGCACCTTTCACTTGGTCAAACAGTTCGTCAATCCGAGGTAAGGGATATTTGTTTTTGATGGTCAGCTTATTCAGTTGATGGTAATCAATGCACATACGAAGGGTTCCGTCTTTCTTCTTAACAAATAATACTGGGGCTCCCCATGGAGACACGCTGGGCCGAATATAGTTTTTATCTAGTAATTCTTGCAACTGCATTTTTAATTCTGTTAATTCGGACACACTCATTCTATAGGGTGCTCATGACACTGGGGCTGTGCCCGGTACCAACTCAATGGTAAAGTCTATATTCCTTTTTGGTGGTAATACGGGAACCTCTTCCGGAAATACATCTGCAAACTCTCGTATTACAAGGATACTATCCAATGTAGCTGTTTTATCCTTAGAATCAGCATAACCCACTTGAATAGCATAAATCTGACACCCTTTTCGGATACATTTTGCTAGTTGGGTTGCAGTTATTGGTCGGACCTGCACTGGTCGCTTAATTCCTTGCATTTCCTTTCTAGCTCCATGCTGATCTCTATAATAAATAATCTTGGTTTTGCAATCAACTAACGACCAGTGCCTTTCCAACCAGTCCATACCGATCAAAATGTCATAAGAACCAAGGGGGAGCACATTTAGATCAGCCATTACTGGCTGTCCAGCTATGGTGAAAGAATAGTCATTGATTTTTGCCATTACTCGCCTCTTGGCCCCTGTAGCTAATTGTACTAGCCATGGGTTTTTGAATTTAATAGGTTGCAAATTACAACATTCCACTATCTTTGGACTCACATAACTTAGTGTAGCCCCTGGGTCAATTAAAACAGCTATGGCAAGGTCTAAGATTTTACCTTCAAATTTGATAATGGTTGGTTGATATTCCACCTGTCGATCATCCAGAACTGCATTAATCCTTGGCACGCTACGTCCAACCTCGCCGACCGTTGAGGCTTCATGGATTTGGGATAACTGTTCAGTTCCCTTACACTGTGGATAGTTTTTTACGTAGTGCGGCCCCCCACAGCCCCAGCACTGCACCAGGGGCCTTGCTGTCCCTTCGATGTCTAGTTTTGCATGATGCTCGCTAACCCTGGATTCATTTGCTGTCATAAATTTAGATGCAGTTATTGATGTAATTCTGCTATTTGGTCCTTTTCCATTCCCCTTGCTTCCGCCACTGCGATTTCCTTTGTTGCTTCCGATTGACTTAAAACCCTTTTTCTCATTCCATTTTCTGCCAGCAGCGTCCTCTTTTTGTTTACTTTTATGATAACAGATCTTGGCTTTACGAATTGCCTCATCCATTGACTTTGGATTGTCAAACTCAATCCTCTCCGGCATATATGGTGGCAAGCTGCTAACAAATCGTTGCACTTTTGCCTTTTCCTCCCTTATATATGGCACATAGCGGAGCAAGGAGGTAAAACGGGTAATAAATTCGTCCATAGTCTGCTGCCCCAACCGCAAATCGTGGAATTCTCTTGCCTTTTCATCATAGAAGCGCTCGGTCAAATATCTCTCCTTAAAATACCTCTGGAAATTTTCCCAAGTAATGATCTGCTCGGTTACTCCTTTTACAATCTTAACTTCCTCCCACCATAGGGTAGCCTTTCCCTGCAGCTGAAAAATAGCCAAACGTGCCTTAAGGTTGTGGTCATACTCGTACAGCTGAAAATACTTGTTCATATTAATTAACCATGCTTCAGCTGCTTCTTCCTGTTCCCTGTCAAAGTGCGATGGTTTAATCTTGCGAAACTTCCCTTGCAACTCCACCCTTTGCCTTTTCGAGGTTTGTTGTTCAAACGCATTATCAGAACGTTCCTCTTATTCTTCTGATCTTTCAGGGGGTATATGATGGTTCTGTTCTTCTGATATTCTCTGCTGTTCTATACTAGGATTAACTGGTGGCTGGTTCTACCTGTCGGACATACTTTTTAAAATTCTTTCTTATTCCATCATTAATCGTGCGTTGTCTTCTCGTAACCGAGCCATCTCATTCTTCAGCTCCTGAACTGTTTCCAGAATCGCCTGGTTTGTATTTATGGATTCTTCCCTGAGCTGTACCCATAATTCAGGGTTATTTTTGGGATCATGTGCTCCCTGTCCCATCGCATATCTGCGAGATGTACTATCTGTCCTCCTCATGCTGCAATTCCTTGGATTCCTGGTCCTGTACTTGATCATAAAATTAAATGACAACAATGAGAGGAGAATTAGCATACTAACTAGTAACTATACGGGTAAATGTATTTTTATTATAGATAATATCTCTATATGCCACTTCTATCTTTCCCAGAGGCCTTAGTTCTGTAACTGGACTCTGATACCACATGTCACAACTCCCCAACCTTGTATGTAAATACATAAAAGTATTGGTAAATAGAAAAAAAATTATTCATTTATTAATAGACGGTACAAATTACCATCCGACCATTCATTGTAAAATTTACGAATGCTCACATCCAATCTTATAAGTCTTACTATTCTCAGGCACTTGGACTTCGTGTACCATATGGTTTGGCGCTGGTGGGTACGATAGCAAATTGTTCCCAAAACATATTAATTGCTAACTTGCCGAGGGTTTGACAGCTAGACCTCTCCTCGTGATCTGCTTTACTCCAACTCAGATATTAATCCTTGGCGGTAGCTGTTGACATTAATGTTGCAGTGAGGTACTTTGTTTCTTGGGATTCCGGATTAAATCAACGGAGGGAATCCTTCCCCCTCCATCGAACGATCGGGATTTCTCCAGTAACTTTACGTGGAAGTGCTCAAGGGTTTTAGACTTCATTTGTTGTGTTCGAGTTTGGCTTCCAGAGGGTTCCTCCGATTACAGCTTCGAACCAGAGGTTTTCTCTTGCTCTTTCAGTTGAAGGCGAGCCGAACGCCTTCCAATTTACAAACCCCGGAGACTGCTCAGCAATCTAGGTATCTCCTATGCAATTTTTGTTGCTACCCTTGAATCGACCTGGTGTTGTTGGTAAGTTAAAGGAATGATTCTCTAAGTTGTTCCATTGTATGAACTGTGCAGAACTTGGAGCAATTCTACGTCGTGGTTATGGAGTGGTAGCAGTTTCCGCCCAGGTATAATGATGAATCCATCCTGGTAAGTTCATCCCAAACCCTTACTGTACCAGGGATGTTGATTGATAGGGTGCCAGTTTCAACGGATTAATATTTGCTCATTCTCTTGCCAGGTTGATCATTGATTTCTTTTTTGGAAGAATGGTTTCGACTGTATCATCCTCTCTGCTATGAGAGACATCCACAGTTTGCCGGTCAATGAGGCATCTGTGCTCATGAACTTATATGGATGTATCGCGATGTATTTCATGTCTTATTTAAGAACTAGCGGTTCCTTTGTTTATTTGGGATGTAATATTATGAGTATTGTTAGCATTGGCACATGGACATAGCTATGTATAGTTTCTCTGTTATGTATTGAAAGGGTTTCGATGAATTCTTTAATATTTTGGTTTAACCCAGCTGCGCGCTCTTGGAACATGGTAAATGTATAAATATATATAACTTGTTTCCTTCTCGTGCTTTCTCTGTTCTGATATGGGTTTATTGATTTCTAAGTCTATTGATTCCTGAGTCTATTGTATGACTTGGCTACCTCGACTTGACAGGCCTCGACATGTTTATTCTTTTGTTTAAAACATCGTATGAGTTTGCTCTGGTAATCATATGTTTATTACTTCTACCAATGCTCTATCCGACATGTATGGTAGATTCTTGATATGTTTGATTTATACGCATTCAAGCGCTCTGAAATTTCTTAGTTAAATTCTTGTTCGAATGATGGTGAGGCTTGTCGGCATTCTACCAGAACTTTTATTACCCTAAATATATGTATATACAGGTGACCGTAAGCACACATCTATGCCTGTTATGAGGTTTACATGATCTCAGAGTTCGTAATTTTCTTTCATAGTTAAAAGTCTAATTCACTTTGATGTACATATATACGTATACCGCTTTTGGGACTGTCCAATGATGGATTCATTAGGGCATTTGAAACCTGATGAAATTCCATCCGTCTTCGTTCTGTTCTTATAATGTTCTACAGGTATTATACCGTGATTTGACTGAATGATGTTGCTTAACATTTATATTCTGTATTGGTTTAGCCATAATGAAATTTCAATGCAGTTTAAAGGAAACTCTTTTGTTTTACCTTAAGTCACAGAGCAGGATTTTACTATACTCAATTACAATTACTGAGTTTAATTGCTCCTAGAACTTTCAGTCTCCGCTCTTACTTTATTTACAGTTCTACCAAATTTTCCTACTGTTTTCGATTTGATGATGGTATAGACTGATGATTAGTTTTTTTTTTTTTATATGAACCCTCCAGTTTTCTCCAAGGTTCTGCTACCGGGTTCATGGGGCTGCGGGTGTCCTAACAGATACCTGTAACCACTTTAAACCTAAGGCACCTCCTACTTTTGTGTTTAGTTGAATTGTACCAATGTTATTACAAAACAGGGTTTCCAGACAAAAGTCCCGTATAGAACGTAACCAAATTTTTATAACAGAACCCTCAACAGACGCAATTTGACTATATAACTAATACCACTAAAATAGAGTTCCTTAGTAACACAATATCTTACAGAAATATGGAGCTGCAGTTATACTTACCTATACTTCTGTACGTACAGTTTCACACGCTTCTCTAGAGTTCGGGAAAACTGGTTTCTTGCTTGTCTTTCCTCCCGTCCACGAGACTCGTCTACAAGACCGAATCTCCCCCCCAAGCTTGTTTGCCAGACCACTGCCTTCAACAAATTTGGTGCACCTCTGTACCCATGCTATCTGGTCCTAACCAGACTTAGCATGATTTCTTTCTTTTTGCCTCCTCCCGTCTGTTCCTCAACAGCCCCGATCTCTTTTCCTTCCTCCCATCTTTACTATGGGAGAAAAGAAAAACAGTCAGGGTTTTCTTTCCCCCCTCCTGCTGTCAACTGTTTTCTTTAAATCATCAAGAAAAGAAAACCACTTCCCCATGAGAAGTTACCATATTTGATTTATTCAATCCATGCTCAAATTCTGAATTAATAATATTATAATTACTTTAAAAATAATAGTCCTTGTTCAATGTTTTTACCCACGGTGGTAACAACATAAAAATTATTTATAAATTTTTTGGGGTCATTACACAATACCTACATGGATATTATGTGTACATTCACATGCCTCTGGTTGTTTTGGTGATAAAGGGTAGCTACATTGGCTTCATCTGGGTGTTCATTGTCTTGCTTAACTTGTGGCATATTTTATTTATTTATTTTTAATTTTTTTTGTGTGAGTTTAACTTGTTGTCTACGTGATTAGGTTTCCATTCTTAATAGGCATATTCATACCAAGAAGAAATGCAGAAGCAGGGAATATGCATAAATAAGATTAGCCATTCAAAATAAGATTCTTTTTGGATCATACCTACCCATTTTGGTCTCCTTACTTGTGGAGGAAATAGGAAATGAGGGAAAAGTTTCACCACATTTTTTATGTGATTTCTACCAAAAGGATTTTATTAAACCATTTTTATTATCTTCCCATTGACATCTTACCCCATTTTATTCTTAAACCATTTTTATTATCTTCCAATTAACATCTTACCCCATTTTACCCATGTTCTTCCTACCTTCTCCTTGCCATTCTTCTTTTGGGAATCACATCCTCTTAATTCCTTTTGTCGATCTTTTATGTTATGTTATAAACAATCTTCTCTTCCTGCATCCTTTTCTTTATCCTTACTTGCCTTGTTCTTTGGGATGGTCCTTTTAAGGATTCTTTGGATACAATCTGAAATGAAGCTTTTAACATTTCTCTTTAGTGTATTCATCAATGTTGCAATGGGCCCAATGATTCTTTAAATCCTTTCACTTGTGCATGATGGTTACATTCCTTTTTTTGTTAATCTCATTTTCTTTTCAACCCTTTCTTATTTATTTTCTTCAAACCACTCGCCACCCATTATTTTGGTCACTTTATGTGAAATTCTTTCTCTAAATTCTTTTTCTCATTTTGAAATTATATAGATATAGATATAAATATAACATAATATACATAAAATTTTATATCCTATGACAATTAAATTTATCTCGGGGTGAGTTTAATTTCTCTCATTTGGTAGTCTATTAATGAAATCAAATGGAACCATCCTTCAATATTGATCTACATTTGGTAGTGTAACATGACTTGTTATTGGCCCATCAACAGTTCTAGGCAACGATATCTATCATTGGCCCATCGACAAATCCATGCCAGTACCTACTTCTTAAATAATAGAGGTATTGATCGGGCTAAATTTAATTTCTCCCATTTCGTAGTCTATGGATGAAATCAAGTGGAACCATCCTCAATCTTTATCTACATTTGGCAGTGTAACAGGACCTGCTACTGACCCATCAATAGATTCAGGGCAACAAGATCTGTTATTGGCCCATCAATATATCTAGGGAAGTACCTACTTCTTAAATAATAGGGGTATTTATCGGCAAACGAACTAGGGAACATAACCAAACTACAACTATTTCACATAACCCAACCCATTTGCTCTCGTGCTTAGTCAATATGCTCATTACACAGGGCATATTTGTTGAGACCAAAATGGTGGTAGGTGGGCTTAGGGATGTACACACCAATGCATAGATGGATAGACCCAAGGGAAAGTTGGAATGATAAGAGAATAAGATAATTGAAATTGTAGATAGAAATTGAGTTTACCCGAGAGATGCTTATTATTTTATATAGATGTTTAGACCCAAGGCAAAGCTGGAATAAGAGACTAAGATAATTGAACTTGAACTTGTAGATCGAAATTGAGTTTACCCGAAAGATGCTTATTATTTTATATAGATAATTTTGTACAATCGAGATTGAGTTTACCTTGCAAATGCTTATTATTTTATATAGATTTTTTTTACCATAGCAATTGTTTATTATTTTATATAGAATTTTTGTACAATCAAATTGTATAATCATGTATAAATTTGCCTCTTAACTTGTATTCAAATATCTAATCCTTTACCTTATAATTCATTCATTTTAATTTACTTAATTAATTAAGTTGTTAGATTATTAGCTATGAAAATTTATTTTCTTTTGCACATTATAATTCATCTATTTTAATTTAATTAATTAAATGGTTAGGTTAGTAGTTATGAAATTTTAATAACTAAATTAATTGAAATGATTTTTTTTAATCCTTTAAAGCTAAATTAAATCCTTATAGATGACTATTAAGATATAAGATTAATGGATCACTTTAAATAGTAAATAGTAGTTGATTAATTCACATAAAGAAATATAGCCGTTACCTGGTCAAGAATTATAGTCGTTGGAGGTTTTTGTTCATTCAACTTGTCCTGATCATGAACCACACTAGTTGGTTGGAAACATTTGGACAAATGAAATATCATGTGATTTATGGGGAAAAATCTCTCATAATCACATAAAGAAATCAATAATTTGACTTATGGTAAAAACCAATAAATCGGTTTAAAAGATTAATTATGGACTCAGATTTATATATCAAAATTTTTTATAACTTAAAATTAATAAATCCAAATTATCCAAAAAAAATTACTTAATATATATTTAATTTATCCATTATAGCCTTTATACTAATAAATAATTTAATCAACTCTCCTTACATAGAAAATTAAATTTAAAAATTACATCTTGATTTTTATATCACAATTGTTATGAAATCCTATTAATTTTTAATATGTGAAAAAATATAAACTTTATTTTAACATAAATAGTACAGTACGAAGACTTCCTATAAATATATTGCATTTATTTGTCCGTGGTCCTCATCCTCCCCCCACCATGTTTAATGTCAAATTGGGCTCGTTGACCGAAAGTATCGTCCTGACAATTTGGACCTGAGCGCTTCCATAGATGACAAGTTCCAAATAGGGAAGATAAATCAGTTATAGAAGAACCCCATCCCTGCGATTTTGACATTGACCCTTTCTACAATTTTAACATCAACAGATCGCATTATCCCCATAGGCCAGTGAAAACCAAAAAGAAAGAGCAGTAATCCGGAACATTCCTTCCAGAAATCGCCAAAAATACATCATAACAAATGTTGCACATAGGTACAGATCCA
>APFE030152446.1:0-20859 GCA_000404065.3 Pinus taeda
GATCTCAGGACCTCTATGCATGGATCCATGCAAACTGGACACATCATTGTAAGATCCTCTTTTGTTCGAAAGGTTATTTCATTGTTCTATTTGATAACATTAAGCACTATGAAAAGGCCTTGGAAGAGGGCCCTTGGTTCATGGGAACTGCAGGGCTATTTTTGACTCCCTGGTTCCCAGATTTCGATCCAGCCACTGCAGTCATTACCAAGACACCGGTATGGATTCGGCTTCCAAACTTACCTGCCCACTTATGGAGTACTCGGGTCTTCAGAGCTATAGGAGACACCTTGGGCAGCTTCATCCACGGAGATTTTTGGCGGGAATCCAAAGGTCTCTACTCCTATACAAGAGTATGTGTGGAGTTTGACCTGAGTAAAGGTCTTCCAGAACAAATCAATCTCAAGATAAACGACTTTGTCTGGACCCAGACACTGGATTACGAGAATACAGCTTTTCGGTGCCGCCATTGCCACCAATCTGGGCATTTGCAGAATACATGCCCATCTCGCCCGACAAAGAAGAACAAGGCCAACGTCTCCAAGCCCAAGTCCAAACGATGGGCTCCCTGCTCTACTCCTCCTGCCGCGGATTCTTATTCCTCCAGCTCTGAAGATGAAGATAACGATGAAGAACTGAATCAAGCCCCTCATTTCGTGGCCCCTTCCACCGATGGTCTGGCGCCTTCCTCCGACTCAGCCATGGCTCAGAAACGTGTTCATTTGTCCTCCTCCTCGGATTCAGAAAAGGAGGGCTCCCCTGTGGAGGATCCCAATCTTCAAGTTGTAATCGCCCATCCACCCCAAAATGGTTGGGTTGAAGTTAAAAAAAGGAAAGGGAAAAAGCTTCCTGTTGAAGCCTCTACCCTTTCAGGGTAGCTTTCAACGCTTCTTTAGCTTCTTGTGCTTTGTTGTAGCTCCTTGCTTGCTTCTCTCCTTCTCCGGAACCGAGGTTGATAGTCTTATCATTTCCGGTTGCCGACATCCTGCTTCACTGGATTGTATCCTCTTGTACAATATTTTTTCTTAATAGAATTAGTCTTAATCGAGAAAAAAAAAATATTTTCATTTATCATTTTTTAATTTATTTAGACATTATGTTACAACATTCCTACCAAATAATATATCTGGGGAGACTATTTCTCTGTGTGTATAAAAACACATAATATCCCATATACATATTCACATTTATTTTATTTTATTATTATGATTTAATAATTAAATGTGAATAATAGAATATAATAATTAAGATATGTTTCCTAAATATATTTTATAATAAAGCTATGATAATAATTAATAATTATATTGGTTTATTTATGATAATAAGAAAAAATGTGTAAACTCTATCTTATCTATCTATATATTATATATAATTATGAGTTTTAAATAATATTAAATAATAAATATTTAATAAATCTTAAATGTTTTTTTAATATAAAATAAATATTTAATTATTGATTGCTTATACTTTTGTTAAGATTGGTTATTTATATATTTTTTGAAATAATATTATATTATTTAAATATTATTAAAAAACTATTTTAATATATTGAAGTTAATGTTATGTTTTAAATAAATTAAAAAGTATTATATAAAAAGCTTCTTGGTTTGGAGATGTAAAATCTCTACTAATAGGGTCAACTACATGTGAGACAGATGTTTAAAACATTGAAAAATGTTAAATAATTTATGTGAATAAGAGTGATTTTGCCATTTATGTGTATGTGGAGAAGATGTTTAAAACATTGAAAAACTGTTAAATAATTTATTATAATAAAAGAATATATTTGTGTTTGTGCATATTGGAGTTACTCTAAACCAAAGATCATGAAAACCATGAGCACAAGGAACACAACTCGAAGGAGGGTTACAATTTAACCTTCCTAAAAGCCTTTTAGAGGGGTTGACTTCCCCTCCACAACAAAAAAAACCCTACTCTTTTTATTAATAGTTTGTGTTCATTTACATTCTTTGATGAGCATATCTAAACAAAAATGTATATAAATTGTCCTAATTACAATATTACAAAACATAAAATAGATAATGTCTTCCACTCCCAACAACAACTTGGTATTGATAAATAAATTTTTTGCAACATACAACATTGAAATAATATTGTTAGTATACAAACCCTTCATCATAACTTGTCATGTAATTAAATACACAATTCATAAAGAAAATCCATATATATTAATATATATATATATCTATATATATATATATGAAAAACATTAATACAATATTATTATGTAAAGCCATACAAATATGATATAATTACCAATTCAATATAATAACAATGAAATTTAAAGAAAATGGAAGATCACTTGGATAACACTTGTTGAACCATTTGAAAGTTGAGAGTACACACCAATAAATCTATTGACCTCTCACTAAGGATAATTCCAATTATCCTGGGAACATGGAGTCGTATGTAACTAAACACTGTAACTAAACACTATACTGACAGCCACCGTTACTTTTAAAATGCTATAAATATTTAAGAGAGGCTTGTCCTAGGCACTTCATGTGTATTTGTGAAAATACATTCATTACCTCATCTTTGATGGCACACGCTGACTAGGCATTAATTCAAAAGCATGAAATGCTCTACTCTACCAGTGTATAGGCATTACCTTTTTTGGTACACCCTTTTTCGGTACACAACACTACACTTAAAATTAATATCTTACAAAATAAATTTTTGTATTTTTAATTTTAAGTATTATTAAGCTTATAAGTATATTTTTAATCATAAGGATTATTAATATTATAAGTATTATTAACATTGTATAGGAAAAATTGCAAACTTAAAAGCTTCTCAGAAATGGGAGCAAATGGGAGCAATATCAATGAAGAAAATGTCTATACATAAAAAGCTTCTTAAAAATTAAAAGCAATCATTCTTAAGTAGAAACGAGGAAATAATAAGAAATTGTAGTGTCAAAAAGGAAGATACGGCGTCAAAACCAAACAAAACATGGTTGCGCTTCTTTAATTTCACTATACACTAAACTGGATAGTGAATCTAATTGGATAGTGAATTTATAATTAAGGTTAAAAAAAATAAAAATGTCATAACAAATAAAGCTCCTATTTATGTGAGGCTTCACCCTGTTTTATGTTAGGCTTAAGGACAGTTACCTATCCAAATAGGAATGGCTACTATATATTTTAAAAACAACTAAAGTCAACCTATCCTTTGGAATCTTATCGGATATGGATATAGCCTGCAGGTTCTTATAGTAATCTGGGATTAAAACAAAATTCAATAAAGATGGGAGTGAAAAACAAAAACAAAATTCAATAGAGATGAGAGAGGAGATTTAATATAGAGATAATATATCCCTGAAAATATATGATGTGATGGTATGCAGTTGTAAGAATTAAACTAAATAAAATATATTCTTTTCCATAATAATAATAATAATTAAACCCAGAATCAAATAGTTAAAAGCAACCAGGCCTTGGCCTGAACAAGTTACCCTTGACATAGGTAGATCCATAATCAAAAAGTTAAAAGCAACAAAGCCCAAAACCATTAATATGGTGAAAAGCATGGGTAGATCTATTTTCCCAAGTATTCCATTTACATGGGCATTAGGTGCATCACGTTTTGTATGTTTGGGAGCTCTGGATTTTAACTTGAGTAGACATGCAGTACAAGTGAAGGTGGGCATGGAGGGACGGAAATTGTACAGAAACGCAAAACCCAACAATTGCGTGACTAAAGTAAAATGTCATGCTAAGACTGGGAAAGTTCTCAGTGTATATAGACACAATATACATGCAATACAAATGAAAGTGGGCATGGAGGGACGGAAATTGTACAGAAACGCAAAACCCAACAATTGCATGACTAAAGTAAAATGTCATGCTAAGACTGGGAAAGTTCTCAGTGTATATACACACAATATATTTCTATAACCGTCATTATAATAGTCATTATAAAGTTCTAAGTGTATATAATAGACTACACACTGCATACACTAAACTAAACACAGAAAACTAAAAGTTGGCTTTGTTCATCAAGGACGTCCGAGGCTTTCTTTATTTCGATGATGATTATTTTATTGCAACTTTCAATTCAATAACCAACTACTATTCTCGTGCACATATTCCTCATGCATGATAATACATCTTTTTTCAAGATGCCATGCATTTTGTTACAAGCAACACGTTTATAGTTGATACTACATATTTCTCATGCATTGTAATACGTTTTTCTTCAAGATGCCATGCATTTTGTTACAAGCAACACGTTTATAGTTGATACTACATATTTCTCATGCATTGTAATACATTTTTCTTCAGGATGCCGTGCATGACACTGGCCTGTTATAATCAATATGTTTATAGTTGATATTACTAGAGTTGTTGAGGGGGTTTTATTTTTATTTTTAGCATAGATTTTGGAATTTGATAGACATAAGTAAAGTCTAAACTTCTGAAAAATGGGGAGCAATCATTCTGAAATAGAAATGAGAAAATAAAAATGGGGAGCAATCATTTTGAAGTAGAAACGAGAAAATAAAAATGGGGAGCAATCATTCTGAAGTAGAAACTAGAAAATAATAAGAAATTACAGTTTCAAAAAGAAAAATATGGCGTCAAAACCAAACAAAACATGGTTGTGCTTCCTTAATTCCACTTCGTCATTTACTTCTTGTAAAAAGGAGAAGAAGAAAAGTACTTCAAATTCAAACACGTTTGACTATTACAAGAAAATTTGTTCAAAGTTAAACACATTTAGCCATTGACTTAGGTTGAGCATAGATTAAATTTGGAGCACGTTTTGAAATGATAAGACACATGAATCAAATTTTCAAAAGATAAGCCTAGAAAGGACACATGAAAACCAGAGGACAAGAAACTGTGTTGTCTGTCAAATGGGGAGCAATCATTTTGAAGTAGAAACGAGAAAATAAAAATGGGAAGCAATCATTCTGAAGTAGAAACTAGAAAATAATAAGAAATTACAGTTTCAAAAAGAAAGGTATGGCGTTAAAACCAAACAAAACATGGTCATGCTTCCTTAATTCCACTTCGTCATTGACTTCTTGTCAAAGGGAGAAAAAGAAAAGTACTTCAAAGTCAAACACTTTTGACCATTACAAGAAAATTTGTTCAAAGTTAAGCACATTTAGCCATTGACTTATGTTGAGCATAGATTAAATTTGGAACAGGTTTTGAAATGATAAGGCACATGAAGGCACATGAATCAAATTTTCAAAAGATAAGCCTAGAAAGGAAACATGGAAACCAGAGGACAAGAAACTGTGTTGTCTATCAAACTGTGATGTTCATTTTTATTTACAGTTTCATTTTTATTTAGTCACAATAATCAGTGAGGTGTGATGGTTTTTCTTACTCATAGTGATGAGTGAGACATGATGCCACTGATAGCATTGAGCAAATCCAGTTTTTAGTAGAATAATAATAAGAAATTACAGCGTCATGGCATCAAAACCAAACAAAACAGGGCTGTGCTTCCTTAATTCTACTATTCCACTATAGTCTGAACTGGATAGTGAAGTGAATTTTTTAGTTAAGGTAAAAGAAAAATTATAACAACTAAAGCTCCGATAAAATTAAAAAGTTGTTTTATGTTAGGCTTCACGACAGTTACCTATCCTTTGGAATCTTCCTGGATATAGCCTGCAGGTTTCTACAGTGATCCGGGATTAAAACACTGGACGCTAAGGCATCACATTATATGCAGGGTTTTATAGTGATCCGGGATTAATGAGTTAAAAACAAAAACAAAATTCCATAAAGATGGGAGAGTAGAGTTAATATAGGGATAATATATCATTGAGAATATATATAAATATATAATTAATGCATATGATGGTGTGCAGGTGTAAGAATTAAATAGATGAATTTGGAATTCCTTTTCTTATTTATTAGAATCACAATCCACAATATAATTAGCAAACTAAAATATATTCTTTTCAATAATAATAATAGTTAAAAGCAACAAAGCCATGTATTCTGTTCGATAGCTATATGGGCATTAGGCGCATCACGTTTTGTATGTTTGGGAGCTCTGGATTTTAACTGAGCAGACATGACAAATGCAGTAAAAGTGAAGGGACGGAAACTGTGCAGAAGCACAAAACCCAACAATTGGTTGACTAAACTAACATGTCATACTGCACCGTTTGCCAGACTGGGAAAGTTCTGAGTGTGATATAATAGTTTATCACGCTGCATACAATAAACTAGAAATAGAAAATGAAAAGTTGGATTTGTTCATTAAAGATGTCGCTCCCATGATCCCAGCTTGCTCTGATATTTTTTTAATTTTGATTGACACGTCGACTTCAATCCTAAATCCCTACAAATTACAGGGGAGATAGTGACATGGTCTGCATGTGCATTTCATAGGGAAGAAGTTAGCACTTTATAGCTTATATCAGTTTAGGGATAGACTATCAATCAAATCACATCACATGCGGTGGGGATATCTGAGATCAATATTATTTTCAATATTTCAAATAGACTGTTGTACAGAGGGTACAAAGTTTGAATTTGCTGAACTGAAATAGTCAATTCATGCGGGGATATCTGAGATCAATATTATTTTGAATATTTCAAATCAACTGATGTACAGAGCGGTACAAAGTTCGAATTCACTGAATTGAATTGAAATAGTTACTTCAGATCGCGCTGGGAGAGGAGTTGGGTGCATTAATATAATTGTTGAATTATTCATCCTCCTCTCGAACACTCGAACACCCTGGGAAACTATGAGTTACTATGAATTATTCTCTCTGCATGAAATCCCTTTATTTTCTCCCTTAAATATCTCTTTATTTTGTCAAATTGACAGGACTAAGTCGAATACTAGAGTTTTAAAGAAAAATCGAAGAGGAATAGAGAAGAATTGCGGTACTTAATTAGTGAAAAATGTGCAAGTCTCAGCAACATTCCGACTGCATATGGTGAGAGATATGGATCTTGATCATTGCGTAGTTACTTGCATGTAAAGGAACACATCAAACCCTAAACACTCGAATAAATTAAATCACTTACCATTGCCATCCTTGTCAAAGAGGCTGAAGTCCTACTTGAACTCAGAAATCTGCTCTTCGGTTAATTTCACCACCATAGTATTCGATCGAACTCTTCTGAGACGACTAAAGTTATTTCTATTCCTATAGCTGAGATCCACCCGGTTTCGAATCCTGTAGAGAGAAAAGAGAACTCCTGTCGATTCCTCCGAAGAAGGAAAACTATTTGAACTTACGATGCCAAAACATAGACAAATATATATAGGGGTGAGGATTGGAGCCCTGAAATCCGGGTGTTGAGCGTGAGGTTTGACCGTTGGATGCACAGTGGAGATGATCGAACCGCTTAGATGCGATATACCCTCCGATTGGAGGGGAGCCTCAATGGGAAGTTGTAGGTGAGAGTTTATTTAAGCTTTCCCAATACAAAATTAAATGGAATGCATTTAGCTTAACTAAGGAGTCCTACATGATATTTCTAGTTATAATTGGCAGATGCTGGATTCTTGTGGGAATGAACTGGATTGGTTGTTAATAATGTCTAACAAAAAAACTTATGTTATCTGAATTTATAGAGGTGACACTTCTCTTTTGGGATGAGCTTTCGTTGAAACCATTGTTCACCACAAGGTAATCTATATCTAGCTTCTCTCTTCATTTTGCAACATGATATTTTTCTGAAACATTGTTCTGGGTCCACCGCAAAGTTTATGATATTGTTGTGTGTGGCTTTCCAAGGAAAATCCATATTTTCACAACCCAAAATACAGGGTGTACTCCGAAAAATGTGGACTTGATAACGTTCTTATGCCATGGGGACACGATGAGTATATGTACCTGGTAATATACTCTCAAAAAATAAGCTAAAAGATCATTTCATTTCATGTGACCTACATGGAATATTTGATTGTTCATTGTCTCCAGTTGCTCTCTTCATCATAAGATTTCACTCTTTCTACGTTAAGCAAAACAAATTTGCATTTGCTTTGGAAACCTGAAAAATTATGATTTCACTGGACTAATAACACATCTAATGGATGACGTATTTGTTACATCTCTGCATTGTGAAGGTTCCTACATGCTCGTGAAGGTTCCTACATGCTCTTGCTAAATGATGAAGATAAGTATATGCTCAATTGGGTTAAAATATTCAAATATTCTGGATGATAATTCTCTTCCCTGCTTCTTGGTTCACACTGGCTGGGCATTGAGGCATCCATTGGCGGCTTCTCAACACCGCTAAGGAAATTACCAAAAAACACAGTTACCCACCTGAGGTTGCGCACACTACACTCTATGCTAACAAAATGACCAAAATATTCTTGCACCAGCAGGGCATTGAGGCATCCATTGGCCGCTTCCCAACGCCGCTAAGGAAATTAACAAGAAACACAGTTATCCACCTCAGGTTGTGCACGCTACTGTTAACGAAATTGCCAAGAAATGCAGTTACACTCAATTCTATGCTAAGGAAATTAGCAAGAAACAGAATTACCCACCTCAACTAATTAATAATATACAATAAAGATATAACACAGTTGTCCACCTCAGGTTGCGCGCACTACACTCGCACACTACACTCTATGCTAACGAAATTGCCAAGAAATGCAGTTACCCACCTCAGGTTGCACGCACTACACTTGCACACTACACTCTATGCTAACGAAATTGCCAAGAAATGCAGTTACCCACCTCAGGTTGGGCACATTAAACTCTATGTTAAGGAAATTAGCAAGAAACAGAGTTACCCACCTCAACTAATTAATAATATACAATAAAGATTTGTAAATTCATCTCAACACATCTGCAGATTTTATAGCCCTTTATCAGGAAGCTAGGGAGAACCCTGATGAGAGTGAGAGATCTATAGATTTTAAGTTTACGGCATGGTTTTAACCATTCTCTAAATGTGGGTTGAGTCAATAAGCAATGCAGTGAAAAATATAAGCAGGGTAATCTCCTTAATAAATCCAGGAGATAGCTAAAGGCAACGATAGGGTAACCATGTCCAAGGCATAAAGGATAAATTGAATTAATGTGGGAGAGCCAGAGGCAACGATACAAGGGATAAATTCAATTAGTGTGGGAGAGCTAGAGGCAACGATACAAGGGTTACAGTGATTAATGATACAAATTTAATAAACAGGGCAGATACATAAACTAGGGTCAAGCTCGTTAAGCCAGAGCCAGAGCCCCATCCATACATAGCCCTCTTAAACCAATTAATGAGAATCTAGCCATTACCGATCCATGGTTTTAGCCTATATTCTAGGCAATGTTGGAAATGCCAGTTAAATGGTTTTTTAATCCTAATGAACTAAACGGCAAAAACAGAGATAATAGATGTGTGTTGAACCAATACAGTGAGTGAAAGAAACGCGGGTTCATCTACTTAATGCATCCGCTAGAAACAAATCCATTAATAGATACCTGGATTCCATCTTTTCGTCCCTCTTTTCGTCCCTTGACGGTTTGAAGTATAGCAACAACAATGCCCTTATCCTTTTGTTTTTCCATAAATTAGGATTTTATGGCTGAAGAGTTGAAATAAGACAAAATAATGAGTAAAACCAACGCAGAACAGAGATCAGAGGAAATCCTATAATGAAAAGAAAGTACACTAGTGCAGAGAGATCATTCATTTATATTAATACTGAGATATGATTTATCTCTATGGGCAAAAAAGCTGAGAGAGCTCACTCACCCAACAACCATTGAACAATTTTTATTTATTTATTTATTTATTTTTATTTTTTTTCTCTGAAAGATGTTTGCACCTTCCAAGAATGATGCAGGCGTCTCCCTTGCAAAAATATGATCCAAGTGCCTGTAATCTATTCCATCCTCCTCCTCCATCAAGCATTGACAACACTAACTGAGACTCAACCAGACTCAGACTCTGACTCAAACACATACCTACACCGACTCAGACTCACCGAGACCATCCAAACAGAAACAAACCAGCAATCACAGACATATCCGTGCAGTCCAGATGATGAAAGGAGGAGGAAGATAAATGTTTATATATACAGAGCTTCTTTCACCGACCTCCAACGGATTCATAATTCATAATTCGCAGAGTCCCTCTAGAATCATCCTAGAAGGCATCACTCACGCTTTTAATAATGCTTTTGAATTTTAATTAAATCATTGCTTTTTCATCACCACCATTTTAAGAACACTTTTGAATTTTAATTAAATCATTGCTTTTTCAAAGATATTTGTGAAGTCCCTCTAGAATCATCCTGGAACGCATTACTCACGCTTTTGAATTTTATTTAATTCATTGTTTTCTCAAAGATATTTCAATTTTTTTTTTTTTCAAATTAATATATGCCTTCACTCGAAGCTATGAGTCTATTTTATTTATTTTTTAAATATTTTTTAATATCAAAATATATTTAATTTAATGTTTTATCTCGTAATTTGTATTAACATAAATAATGTTTTTTTGGGTTTGTTTTGTATTTTATTTATATGTGGAAAAAGTTAAATTTTCAAGTAAATATTTCATTTTAATTAAAAGTTGTATGTGTAAATACTTTTTGTGGTTATGAATATAAAAAAAATAGTTTATATAATTTATAAATAAAATATTTGGAAAAAATAAGTTAATTGATAATGTCATAATTGTAGTAAAACATTTTTTTATTTTTTATTTTTAAACACATACATATTTCTCATAGTTTTCTACTGACAATGCTATTACTAGCATTTGCACCAGATATTGCAAAGGAAACGCTATAAGCCATAAATTGAAAAACAATTGTGACATGGGAGTGGGAAAATCTAAAAACGATCTTACCTTTTTTTATAAGAGAAAAAAAACATCAAACATTTTCTAGAAATCATATCTCATGACCTTGCATCTCTGTGTCACATATAAAGTATCAAAAAAACTCACAAAGTAAAGAAACTTTTACTACTACAACTCTGTGTTCTTCCAACTGTTCTGAAATACTATATCAACTTACAGAAAAATTTTCTTTAGAGCCTATTCTTCACAAGAGATATTCTTGATTGCTCTAAAAATTCATCTTGAAGATATGAAAAAGACATGATAGGTACAGACAATTACAAAAAAAAACAGCCAGATTGCAGAGAACAGTCCTGTACAGACCATTAGAAATGGATACTCCCGAGCTGTAGATACTACTATTTTTGTGGGCTTGGTAGAAGAGCTTTCCAAGCAAGCAGTAACATCCCATATTTGATAACCGATCTGCCTCTTGATTCTGTTCTTTACAAGAATTCAACAAATTTTTGATACGTTTCATCCAAAATGTGAGGGAAGGTGGTCCAAAAGAAGACTTTTGTTGTACCCTATTTAAAATCATCTTTGACTCACCAAAAACATATAAGTTCTTTTTTGCTAGCCAATGAGAAGATAGAAGAGCCCTAAAGAGCTATAAGCTCCGCTCTATTGTTAGACCCAAAGTCACCATTCCACCATAAATAAAAATAGCTACATGTCTTTAGAACTAAAAAAAGCCCCACCGCCACAAGCCCTATAAGTGTATGCCCCCATAAAAACATACAACTAGATGATTAGTCCATACTTCCTTGTGTTTAAAGGACTAAAAAAGCCCCACTACCACAGACCCTATAAGTATATGCCCCATCAAAACATGCAACTGGATAATTAGTCCATACCTCCTTGTGTTGAAAGGGTCTCAAAAAGGTCTTAAAGGAGTCTTCTCCGACATAGGACCAATATCCAAAGTCAAAGAGCCGAGATATTTCATTGTTGATATCACATATATTTCACTTAATTTTAATGATATGTTTGGCCTTAGAAACCTTCAACATACTTTCCTAACTGGCTATGTCTTCAAGAGAGATCATTGAAGGCTGTGATACTCGCAACTTGGTGCAAAAACAATACAGAGCTTCGTTGGTACTTCATGCATTATCTATATGTTAGCATACAATAAATTTATTTTATGGACATATAATAACATTTAAGAAGCCTCCATTGGAGTCTTCGGCTACCGTTGGAGCAATCAATTCATAAAATAATCTCCTCCCTAAATTTTAAATTAGTATCCATACTACCATTGTGACTTCAATAATTTGTGTCTTAATTTGAATGGATCTACGTGGGTTCAACAATTATGTCAACCTCTTCATCATAATGTGATCCAATTCCCAAGATGAATGCAATAAAGTGAGGAGTCGCTCATGAAATATTTAAAGCCTATTTCCAGAGAAAATTCCAAATCATGACAGATGCATGAACAAATGCCAAAGGCAGAAACTATACCATATATAGCCAATACCCAGTCTCAAATTGGAAGAGATATTTTAATACTATGGTGAATTAGAAGTGTAAAACATAACAAAGGGGATTCTGAGTTTTGTCCCAAAAATTGCAACAGGGGATTCTGAGTTCAGTCTCAAAAATTGCAACAGCCTGTAGAGAGTGATTATATTGACGACTCGATTTATGATGGATTGTCTACAACTTCCTTTTTTTTATAAGAGAACAAAACGATCTTACTTTTTTTTATAAGAGAAAAAAAACATCAAACATTTTCTAGAAATCATATCTCATGACCTTGCATCTCTGTGTCACATATAAAGTCTCAAAGAAACTCAGAAAGTAAAGAAACTTTTACTACTACAACTCTGTGTTCTTCCAACTGTTCTGAAATACTATATCAACTTACAAAAAACTTTTCTTTAGAGCAGATTTTCTAGATTGTTCTAAATATTCATGTTTTTTATAAGAGAAAAAAATGATCTTACATTTTTTTATAAGAGAAAAAACCATCAAACATTTTCTAGAAATCATATCTCATGACCTTGCATCTCTGTGTCACATATAAAGTCTCAAAAACTCAGAAAGTAGAGAAACTTTTACTACTACAACTTTGTGTTCTTCTACCTATTCTGAAATACTATATCAACTTACAAAAACCTTTTCTTTAGAGCCTATTCTTCACAACAGATTTTCTAGACTATTCTGAATATTCATCTTGAAGATATGAAAAATACATGACAGGTACAAACAATTACAAAAAAAACAACGAGATTGCAAAGAACAACCCTGTACATACCATTAGAAATGGATACTCCCCGAGCTGTAGAGAGTATCATTAATGTGGGGTTGGTAGAAGAGCTTTCCAGGCAAGCAGTAGCATCCCATATTTGATAATCGATCTGCCTCTTGATTCTGTTCTTTATAGGAATTCAACAAATTTCTGATAAGTTTCATCCAAAATGTGAGGTAAGGTGGTCCAAAAGAAGACTTTTGTTGTACTCAATCTAAAATCACCTTTGAGTCACTCATTTTAGGATCATGGTTTGGAGAGATATTGTATGCAAAACGTCCATCACCACCACGAGGGTAGAATCCTCTAGAATATGATTCGTTACCCAATGCGTAGACTATCTTCAAAATCTGGGCAGTAGTGCATGCATATGCAACAAAGTATTTATCGCTTGCAAGAATGTATCCTGGAATCAATCCTTGGTCGGTAATTCTTGTGTGTCCTAGAGTATTCCTGAAATTGGAGAGCCACAATGTGAAATATGAGAATTTGTATGGGTATGGCACCACCCAGTCATCCTTTTGTTTAAACAATAAAACATGGATAACCGCGTCCTGTCCCGATTCCACTCCAAGAAGCCCTACTACCAAATGTATATTCATAGAATATACAACAAAACAAATACAACAATAGGATTTCAGATAATAATTATTTGACTTCGCTTATGCTTGTCCGATTCCAGAATTTTCCATCCTTAATTGACCTAGATTCTAGAATATGGCTTAAATCTGTCAAATTCCAAAATATCTAGAAAAAATCTAACAATATTTTATATCTCTTCGTTCGTTGGTAATGCAAAACAAAACGTAGCAGTGATTTACCCACTTGGCAGTGGGGTGTTTAAGCTAAGCATTGGCGCCGACATAGATAGTGAGTCCGACATAGGGAATCAAATAACTTGCAAGTAGATAATTGAGACTATTAGCGTATGGATTAAAAGGAGGCGACAAAATGGTATTCAATGCAACGTTGATGGTTTTGGAAAAATTTGAAGCACTCAGATCAGTTGGGGTCTAGGAAATCCGGGCACAGTTTGCTTCAAATCCCTGCGTTGGATACATTGAAGAATTAGTACAAATATTATGTTTTTATAGATACTAATTTAATGTAAAATTTATAGCGGTAGTAGTTGGAATCCATCTGGGTCAACAAGATCCATCTAGATAACAATTCCTCTGGATTAAAAATAAATAAAAATAGCAATTTTGAGAGCAAACTATAATAACAGAGGCACTCATGAGATTACCTGAGGTGACCAACTTCCTGGTCAACAAATTCCTTGATGACCTCTAGGAGGAATGGATCGAGGTTAGCCTTTTGTTCGCCTATGGGAGGTGGTCCACCGCTTACGAGCTCTGGTGCAACCTTATCCAGTCCATAACCAAAGACTGACCATAGGAAAAACTCAACTTCCAAGTATTCTAGATTTATAGGAAATTCAGGTCAGTCTACATCCCCTCCTTTAACTAGCACAGGGGTGGAATCTAATCAAACTTACCTGCAACCATTCAGATTTCTTATGAATGGTTTCATGGATAACATAAATATTTAGCACTTGGAATTAATGCAATCTACACGTCTAGGATATAAGATAGAGCATAAATGATTGAAAGAACTTATGAAACATAACCAGAAGTGTCACCTTCTTCTCCATTGAATTGTCATATCATCAATTAGGTCTTGCATCCATCCATTTAACAATTACAATTAAATACATGAAATAACCATGACATGAACCAATCATTTAACCATGCTTATAACCAGTGTTAAACCTTATAAATATCAGAGATATGATAGCCATTAAATCCATATATAAGCAAGTACAAAAGTAAGAGAACTTAGCTTTTATTAATCATAGGAAAATCCGACTAGGTTCAGGACTTCCGCGAACCACCCAACCATAGACATGGTTGAACCAAATATCTCTTTCATCCAATCACCCCCATGACATATCCCAAGCATGAATGTGCGATCTCATAGAAAAACCAATCCAAGAACAACCAAGGGAATCCAAAGGTTAAACCACCTCCACTGTCATCAAACCGCGATCACACCAAAATCGTTGCTCTGATCATAACCTAACCGAACTTGGAATGCCATCCGGAATCCATCACTATTCTTGAGGGATTTTCCATATCCTTGTCTCTCAGTCTTTACCGTAATCAAATCTTGGATCATTAGGCCCTGAACTGAGACCAGTCTCTCAGGATTTACTGTAATCCAAACTTGGATCACTAAGCCCTAAAGTGAGATTTCTCCCTCAGGATTTACCATGTGTCCTGCCAAAACTGGTCAAGGGATTCCTAGGCCTTTGGGAATGAAACTTGAGACCACCTTCGCCCCAGATTTTGAAATCCATCCGGAAAACCAAAGCTCAAAACCAAGATAAACATCCCAACATACCATGGCATCCAAAAAAAGGCAAGGCTAAGATGAAAACCATTGTCATAACCCAACAAAATCATGCCACCGACAACAAGAGAAACATACACCAACATGCAAATCCATGCATGTTCAAACCAGCTAGGAAATCACACATGCAAAAGGTTACCTATAAGTATTCCTGCTGAAGTTGCTTGATCATGCCTTCCTTTCCTTGAGAGAGAGAGAAAATAATGAGAGAGCTCCAAAATTGAACTGACAAAAGTTTAGAAAAAGTTTTCCCACTAATCCTCATAAGCCTTTTTATTAATGAGGCCTCTAATTTCTTCATTTTCCATTATTTTCCTTAATTTCATCCTCACATGCAACCTCTGACCTTTCACCTTACTTTTCTCCTAATTTCCTTTATTTCATAAATAAATTTGCCAAAAATGCATTTTTTTCCTTTTAATGCCTTTGCCTTATCCTTTGCCAATTTTCCTTAGCCAAAACACACATTCAGTGATGCCCACTAGGATATCTTTTCCCAACATTGAGCTTGGAATAAGTGTCCCTTAACCGTGGTCTTATTTTGCCTTTATTAACTTTTATTACATGAACTTTTCACCAGGGTTGTTACATGTGACCTTTGATGAGAATGTTTCCTATTGGAAATCTAAGGAGTTCCCATGGACTCTAGTGATGAGGAAGAACACGAAGCTCCCATGTAAGAAGGTTCAAGTCCATCCAATCCTTCAAAACATCTCATAGATCATTAAGAAGAGCTAGAAGGGCCTAGCGAACTAGTGGACCTAGTTGTTGTTCCTGAAATCGGGAAGAGACCAACTTGGCTTAGATCTACCTTGTAGGAAGAAAAAGGACATGCAACAACATGTGGCATCTTCAGGGAAAGAAAGAGACTGGATAGGTATTCTAGAAATGCAACATTGATGAATAATCCCATTGATTTTGAACCTTCCACCACCTATGAAGAAGCAACTAGCCAGAAAGTTTGTAAGGATGCGATGTTAGAAGAATACCAATCAATTATGAAAAATAATGTATGGGAAATTGTGCCTAGACCTAAAGGAAGTGAGTGGTAACCTCCAAATAGATATATAAGATGAAGCATGTAGTGGATGGAAATATTTACAAATAAAAAGCGAGAATCATGGCTAGAGGTTTCTCCCAAAAAGAGGGAGAGGATTACGATGAGACTTAATTTTCTCCAGTTTCCAAGTACACTACTATTAGATCTATTATTTCTATTTCTTCTTATATGGGTTGGAATTTACATCAGATGGATGTAAATATTGATTTCCTCAATGTGTGATTGAGGAAGAAGTGTACATAGAACAAGCTCAAGGTGTTTAGGTTCATGGAAAAGAGTCTCACATTTACATATTGAAGAAATCCTTATATGGCCTAAAGAAAGCACCTAAATCCTAGTATTCTTAAATTGATAGATACCTAACAAGACTCAATTTCTCCAAAATTGATGTTGATCCAAATCTATATATCAAGGTTGAGAAGAATGAACCTATAATTTTATTATTGTATGTTGATGACTTATTTCTGACAAGTGTAGAGCATCTCATTATTTGATGTAAGAGAGAGTTATCTTATAAATTCAAACTAAATGATATTTGTTTGATGCACTACTATTTGGGGCTAGAAGTATGGCATAATCCTAGTGAAATATTCCTTGGTCAAGGAAAGTATATTATCAATATCATGTGGAAGCTTAGAATGATGGATTGTAAATCGTTGACAACTCCCATAGTGACAAATATAAGAAAGTTGAGAGACTCTGAGTCGTATCTAGTAGATCCATCCATGTACTGGAAGTTGATTGGCTCACTGATGTATTTGTGTAATACCAAGCCAACCATTTTCTTTATAGTGAACACCTTCAACCAATTCCAAATGGAACCAATACATGATCATTGGATTGTAGCAAAGCATGTATTGAGATATTTGTGTGGTATAGTTGATTATAGTGGTTTAAGATATGTCTCAAATAGTGATATACAAGTACAGGGATATACAAATGCAGATGGAACAGGGAAGACAGAAAGAGTACATCCAAAGGTTGCTTTAGTTTGGGCTTCACCATGATTTCGTGGATGAGCAAGAAGAAAACATATGTTGCAGTCAACGCTGTCGAGGAAGAGTATATTGTAGCTAATTTAGCAATTTGTGAAGTAGTGTGGCTTCAGAAGTTACTTGAAATTCTATTTAATAAGGCGTTGGAACTGAACGTGATATATTGTGACAATTTGAAATATGTAAAGATTACAGAAAAATCCAGTTTTCCATGACAATTCAAAGCACATCGAGATCAAGTACCACTTCATCTATGACATGGTGTAGAAGGGAGTAGTGAAGCTCCAATATATTTCTGCTCATGATCATATTGCATATATTCTTACAAAGACTCTGTCCATAGCAAAGCTTGTATACTTCAAGGACAACTTGGATTTGTTGAGAATACCTCTCTGGATGAGGAGCGTTGATGAGATAGTGTCATGGACTAACATTCTCCCCATGTCAAGTATATTGACTCGATTTATGGAAAATGGTATGGCAAAGGACTGTGATTCTTCCTGTGTCAAGTATGTTGACCCGAATTAAGAAGATTGGTCCTCGAGCATCACGCCCATTTATCATTAGGCCCTGAATTAATCAGATAGAGTGTGGCCTTTAGAGATTCACCATGTTTCAAATATACTGACCCGAATGATGGTGAACCAAGACTAGTCTGTATACCATGTGTTAGATAGACCTAAATTATGGTCACTAGCTGATGTTGTTGATTTACCATGTTTCAAAGATATTTGACCAAAGTATGGTAATTGATTGATGTTATCGCTTCACCATCTGTCACAATTTGTTGATCCAATTATGGTGATTGAATAATCATGATGATTTGATATAACATTTTCTTTGAGAAATTTGTCAACAAAGGAACATTTGTCTAGTCATTATGAATACCTCCTTAGTTAAGAGGGAGTGTTGAATTTTGTAGTTATGGCTGATCTTCATAGCTTATATTGTTTCCCTTGAAATACATAATGATTTTGTAAGACATGTTCTTCATGTCATTTTCATTTGTTTAGCCCATGAAAGAATTAATATAAGACATGTTCTTCATGTCAGTATCACAAGAGAAAAGTTCAAAATTTGAATTTTGAATGTTTGTCTCCAAACTTGTCAAGTCGGCCCTCCCTCAAGTCAAGTCAGCGCCAATGAAGGGACACACACATTCCAGAAGTGTAATTACTTAATGATAAACATGAATTGCTAAAAGAATATCTACATCATTAGAAGTAATTATGGATATTTTGGAAACTAGTGTTTGTATTTATTGCACTTCAAAAATCAATATATAATATATACATAGTTTCCATTGAAACCTTTTACTCAACATGACCATCAAAGTGTTCTAATTCAATTGTTTTTTAAATCAGAACACTTCGATGGTCATGTTGAGTAAAACATTTTATTGCCAACTATGTATATATTATATAAAGAAATTAGAATATTTTACTCAAAATAAACATTGAAGTATTTTTTTATAGCCTACATTTTACACATTAATATTTTCCAAAGTACACAATTCTTTCATATTATTATTATTATTGAATTCCACATATCAATTTCATATTAAAAATTGAATAAATGAAAGATCTCTTATTAGGAAGAAACAATTTTTCACTTCGTTCAAACATCGCACATAAATATAAAAGTTAATATATAGATATATATATAACATTGAAATATTTTATTTAACATAAAGATTGAAATATTGTTCTTATAATCTATATTTTACACACACAACATATCATTTGTATTATTATTCATTTTTTTTATGCTACATATCAACTTCAATATTAAAAATTGAATAAATGATAGATCTCTTCTTATTTTGAAACACTTTTTCACTTGGTATACATCACATATATATATAAAAGTTGATATAAGATATATTAATAAAATAGATATTCAAAAAAATTATTAAATGTTTATACTGAAATATTTTTTAAAAGTAAAATAATTATACATAAAAGTGAAAATATATGACTCTTTTATTTTTAATTATTAAATATTTATATTGAAACATTTTTTTAAAGTAAATGAGATATACATCTTTCTTAGACTTGAAAGGGAAAAAAAAATGGTTGTTTTATTTTTAATTGTAAAGTCTATATAAATTATGTTAATATGGACATTGAAATATGTTTTTATGTTATATTATATATATATATATATAGATAAAGAAGAGAGAGAGAGAGAGAGAGAGAGAGAGAGAGAGCTCTATACTAATAATGACTAAAAGATTTACAGATTTACATAATTTTTCCTACTAGATTGTAATATCAAGTGAATATCAATAACAGATTGAGATGATTTTTTATTACGCTTTTAATTAAAACCCACCATATATTTATCTTAACTTGGGATCTATCAAGTTCTTTGAAATAACTTGAAATCTATCAATCAAGTTCCTTGAAAGATCAAACATTTGGTTGCAAAGCTTAAATAGATTTGAACTCTCAATACTTCATAAACTTAAGATGAAACTACAATTCTCCATATATATAACTTATCAAATCCATATTTAAGATGGAAAAAAATACAATTTTTTCGTAATATTAAACAACATACCAATATAAATATAGGTGTGCCTCCATCTTAAACATGAAAGGATAATGAAATTTATTGATAATGAATACCATTTAAACAAACTTGAATGTAATTTTTATAAATAATAATGAAACTTGAAAGCGCTCCCCATATGTGGTTAAAAATATATAATTTTAGCATTTAAATTTAACCATATTTAATTAGACACAAAAGTAAAAATATTTAACATATTATAGAACTTTATATCAATTCATAATTTTTAATTACGAGTGGCATGATAATAATCAATTCAAGTAATTTTTTCATCAGTAACAACTGTGTAAAAATGGATTGAAAATAAAAATTTAACTCTCACTACACCGATGCTTAGAGTGTCAAGATCATAGCTCCACAGAAAACCCTCTATGCAATGGATGCTTCCCCAACAAAGACCAATATTAAAGCACACTTAGATTCGAGTGTTTGCTTCAATGACATTAACTAAAGCTGCAATTTGATCCAGGGTGCTTCATAAAACCATGGATATCACAGAGCTTTACCAGAGTCACCCATTGTCAATTCTTCAACATCATTGTTAGATTGATGTCACGCGGAATGAGTCGATCTTGCGGACAAGATAGACCTTCCTAGAATCTAATGAAGACCTAATGACAAACAAACCAACCAGACACTATCTTTCTCTAAATGCGCTTTATAAATAATGGCAAACAAATGTGTTTAAGGCCTACCTCATGTCCAACGCAAGTTTGAGGATGCCTTCGCTCCTTTGATCCAAGTAAGTTCCTT
>APFE030152449.1:0-13722 GCA_000404065.3 Pinus taeda
TGGTAAGTTTGGTTAAGATATTCTAGAGTAGGTTGGAATAGAATAGTTTAGTGTAAGATATAGTAAGCTAGGTTAAGTTAGGATGGGTTAGTCTAGGCTACGTTAGGGTAGTTTATGTTAGATTAGGCTAGGCTAGGCTAGGCTAGGCTAAGCCAAGCCATGCTAGCTTAGGTTAAGCTAGGTTAGGCAAGTCAAGGCTAGGCAATGCTAGACTTAGGATAGGATAGGCAAGGCTAGACTAGGATATGCTAGCCGAAGGTAGGCTACGTTATTCTAGGCTAGGATAGGGTAGGCTAGGATAGGCTAGGTTAGGTTATGGTAGGGTAATTTAGGCCATGATAGATTAGGCTAGGTTAAGCTATACTGGCTTAAGCTAGTTTAGGATAGGCTAGGTTAGGATACGCTAGGCTAGCTTAAACTAACATAGGCTAGGCTAGGGTAGTCTAGTAATGGTTAGGTTAGGGTAGGGAAGGCTAGGCTAGGTTAAGCTAGGCTGGGCTAGGTAAGGGTAGGATAGGAGAGGCTAGGCAAGGCTAGGCTAGGCAAGGCTAGGCTAGGCTAGGCAGGGCTAGGCTAGGCTAGGCTAGGCTAGGCTAGGCTAGGCTAGGCAAGGCTAGGCTAGGCTAGGCAAGGCTAGGCTTGGCAAGGCTAGGCTAGGCTAGCCTAGGTTAGGTTATGTAAGGTAGGCTAGGCAAGGCTAGATTAGGCTAGGCTAGGCTAGCTCAAGTTATGTTAGGATAAGTTAGGTTAGGTAGTCTAGGTAGGCCTAGTAGGTCCAGTAGGCTATGTAGGCTAGGAAAGGCTAGGCTAGGCTAAGCTATGTTAGGTTAAGCTAGGATAGGTTAGGTTAGGTTAGGCTAAGATAGGCTAGGCAAGTTTAAGTTAGGCTAGGCTAGGTCTCCTGGGTCTGGTAAGCCAGTCTAGTCTAGATAGGCTAGGTAAGGCTCCATCTCTCTCAATCATCTCTCTCCCATTCACCCCTCTCCCTCTATTTCTCTCTATATCACCATTGCCCCCTCCCTCTCTCCCTCCTAAGCCAAAAACTTAAATCATAAATCTAATTTTTAAACACGATGGATTCAAAGACTGGAGTAGAACAAAGCATGAGTAGTAATAAACTAAACTGGTTTCATTGTGAACAAGGCTAGTTAAAATATAAATAAAAACAAACTAAAATCAAGAAATCAATGCTGAAATGAACTGAAATCAAGAATGACTAGGTAAAATATAAATAAAAGCAAACTAAAATCAAGAAATCTTTTCTGAGTATAAAGAAAAGCTACCTAAAATTAGAAATCTAGATATGACAGAGATGCAAGTTAAACAACTCAAGAGTCTTAATATCATAAAATTAAATAGGGTTAAAGAAAACTACACTGAAAATAATAATCTACAAACTGCATTTAGTTTTGTAAAAGTAGATGCCTATTGAATTTGTAAAAACAATTTGCCTACATTTGCCTCGATAACACAACAATCTTAGACTCTAACGACAAGAGAACCTCAATTTTGAGAGATAAGAAGAAGGTGCAAGGAATTTAGTTGAGTGAGATTTGTTCCAAGTCACAATTTGAAAGTGCATCGAAATCGTTTGGAAGTGTTTATGAATTCGCTTGGCCATGCTTTTGAAATGGTAGATTTATTGAAAGATGGCCAATTTCCACATGAGCAACAACCTAGTGTAAAGTAGGAGGCATAGATCATCGAAATAGATCAAGGAATTTAAGTCTTCCATTACTGTTCATTTAACTGTTGAAATAGATTGATGTCGATTTAATTCTCAAAACACTCACAGAATATTCTATCGCTTGGCCAAATAAACAGCACTACATAGAATGGATGAAGAACGAGCCCCATCCCCATTTAAACACACAGATGCATATGCGTCAAGGACAGAATATTCTATCGCTTGGCCAAATAAATACCATTGCACAGAATGGACGAAGAACGAGCGTCATCCCTATCTAAACACACAGATGCATATGCGTCAAGGACATTACAATAGATTCATGAACATCTAAACACACATATGCATATGCATTAACGCCTTTAAGAATGCGTTAAAGCAATTGTAGTGGTTGTATGACCTCTACGCAAGCTATTGTAATGGCTCTCGTTTTGATAATCCTTAGTCTCTTTGCCTTTCTCTCAAGCTTTTTAGCTTCGTTATAACTGCAAGGTCACTACCTTTTGCGCTTTCTTGTGCTTAAAATCATTTAGCATTTTACTTTCTTGATTTTGTCCTTAATTTTTTTATTAGAATCCTTTTCTTTGCTTTTTCGCTTTATTATCAAGGCAACCTCATTGGCTTTTTTGTCCTGGCTTGATTTTCCGGTGTTTCGTTTTCTAGTTCGTTTAGATTTTCCAGTGTTTCGTTTCTAGTTCGTTTTATTCATCGTGTATTTTTGTACTTTCTTGATTTCCGATGGTTTGTTTTCTGGTTCGTTTTATTCATCTGCATTTTTTAAAAGCCTTTCTTGATTTTGCGATGTTCGTTTTCTAGTTCTTTTTATTCATCTTCATTTGCATTTGTTTGGATTGTTTTTGTTTTGTTCTTTTTTTTGCTTTACTCAATTATTTGAAGGTTGTTTTTGTTTTGTGTATTGTTCTTGTATTTTATTAATTTATGAAATAAAAATATAATTTTATTTATTAAAATATATATTAATTATTAAAAAGCACATATAAATTATTTTATGTTAACATTTAATTTTTTCTTCGTTTTTTAATTATTTAATTTCAATATATCAAATATCAACGGAACAAATAAAATATATTTCTCAAATATATTAAAAACCTACAACTTACCATAAAAACATTATTATTTTTTAACTCGTAAACTAATTATTATTATTAAATTTATGTGATTCTATATTAATGATTTTAATTTTTTGTATTTAAATTTTTCATTTTTAATTCCCCTTATTGGAATTTGTCATTTCAATCATTTTTTAAATTAATCATTTTGAGACTATGGTTTAAATTGAAAGATACCAAGACTATGGTTTAAAATAGCCTTTTACCAAATGACGATTAAAACTTTACTGTGCCTATTACTTCTCACCACTTGTAAGAATTAGATAAAAGTGAAAACCCATATCAAGATAAGAGAAAAATGAATTTCAAAACGAAAAAGATATTGAAACTTGGATACCAGTTTAGATTCTAAAACGCAAAACTTTCAATTTAAATGGTGCCAAACATTGCTTCATTCTAACCCAAAAAAGTTATGAAACGTGGATGCATTCTTTTTTAACTTTGGACCATATAGTAGTGGCTTACATTATATATTTTTTTCTTAAGCTTGGTACATCCTTCTTTTTCATTAATTATAGAGCAAATTTACACCACATAGAATTGGCTAGGTGGCCTCAACTTTGGGAAACCAAGTTTGTCGGCCACCTATTAGCATTATTTGTCATCAAGTAGGAAAAAAGCTTAAGTCTTTCTATCCAAGAAATATAAGTTTTTGATTCTTGTGCACTAACATACTATAGACTTCTACACACATATATAATTTCATAGAAAAATTTAAAAGCTATCTGCATATACATACAAAACTATCAGAATGTAGGCAAGCTAATCATGTTGTTAAGTTGATGTTGATTCCCTTGGTGCTAGATCATTCGCACTCATACCAGGCAACTCTCTTTGGACCAAGAGACATGGCATGTTCTACTTAATTTGGTCACCACAGACGTCATGTTTGTGTAGTTGAAACTGCACCTTTCGAAATTCCTTCTTGTAATTCGGCATTCCTTGAACTGTGACTACCATGCCTACTGAGATTTTCTCCATTGCCTTTCTGACAAGGATTTTCATCAGCCAGTATAGGTAGAGGGTATGCTTAAATTGGATGACTCTACCTCTTGTATTTACAGGGTCCAGGACGAGGAATCTACAGTCCTCCAATTTTGTATCCGTCTCACTCTAATGCTTCAATTTTGCTTCCCATTCTTCTAAGAAATTTCAAATATCTTCATTGGTTCCCTCTTCATAAGCGATGATCACTTAACTAATTAACCTTTCGACAAACTTCCAACCCATCGACCACCCATAGGTCCAGGTTCTGTGTCACGCCTTGTTGCACGAGGTTTCTTACTGTGGCCTCTAATTTTAGCAGGTCATGCCATGGTCTCTTTGGCCCAGCCCTATATAGTGAAGCAAACTGTAACTTGATTAAACATAAAAGTATTACAACAAAGTGCATGCACATAGGGAGTAAGTTTGTGATGCTCCATCCGACTAGCTTGAAAACCCCTCTGTCAATTGCACTACCATTCCCCTCATGGTTGCAGGCGAGTTCCATAGAAGGGACTTGCTCATGACCTACATGAGAGGCTACATTTCATAAAATATGCCCCCGATAAGCAACGGTCCAACATGCATTGCCTTCCCAAACCCAGGGAAACAGGTGCAACTACCTACGGGTCGTTGGCCTAACCTGGCTAGCATGCCCATTTTTATCCACCTAGTTAGAAGAAAGAGGACCCAAAATGGGTATGTGCTCATCCCTGAGCCCCATAATGCCACCATTGCGAGTCCTCCTGCCATAGCCAATCCCAATTCCATATTAGGCTTCCCTCCCTTAGTAATTTTCCTCATTCTCCCCCATTCTGAGGTTTCTACAAACCCACCTCCAACATCACATGGTCATGTTACAGAGGTTTCCTCTCATAATGCAGGTGAACTTGCAAACATCCCCATATCCCAGCCCCCTGTACTCTCTAGAAACAAACCTACATGCTTCAACACCCTGCCCCCTAACCAGCACCATCAAAATTCCCATACGAGAGAGGAGAATCTCTAAGCAAAGTGAGATGGAGAGGGTGCCTATCGGTTGCAAAAGTAGAAAGTAGAAGTAGACACATGCCACTTACCTACACCCCCAAGCCCCCACATCCTTATGATCCATCCCTAGGATTTTGACCCTCTCCCTCAAATGAAAATCGAAACAAGGCAACATAATGAGATAAGAGAGATGGCAGATAACATACTATAATCCTTCATGTGAATTCAATGGAGATGCTTCTACTTGTGGCGCCACAAAATCAACCCTCTGCTCCAGTCTCCTTACCCACAGTTCTCGGATACAAAAATCAAAATGATTTTGAATCGAGGAAATTACAACTCTGATACTCACTAGACTTATGTCTGGGGGAGATAGAAACTCCAACACTTCCCTTCCACCCATTCCCACCTTTCCTATATGCAGTGACTTCAATCATGCAAAGGGCCACCATACGCATCACGTCGAGTGTGTGGGGGGTTGTGGTTTTGTATCTGGAAGTAGTAACCAGTAATCCCATATTAATGTGGTAATTTGCTAGCTTGCACCCCAATCTGGGGTTTACACTATATCTTTTGAAATGTGTTTGACTTTTGATTTAAATGGTCCCAAACGTGGCTCCATTCTAAACCAAAAAAGATGAAATGTGGTTGGTTTTTTTTAACCATATTGCAGTGGGTTAGATTATATTTTTTAAATGGGTTTATTTCAAAATTCCAAATGAAATGGTGTCAAATGTTGCTTCATTCTCAACGAAAAAAATATTAAAAAAATGAAACCTGGTTGCTTTCTTTATAAAATATATAGTAGTGGGCTATGTTACATTTTGGAATATGATTGTCTAAAAAGTTTGAAATTTCTTGGCAGATAGTAGGAGAAGTGACAAGAGTTTCTAATTGTTGGTATATTCAAGGAACTCTTCTTTAGTCTAGGCTTCTATTTATCCTTTGTGCATCAACACTTTTTATTTTCTTTTCAATGCTGAAATGAGAGTTTTCCTTCTGCAATTATAATTTATATTTTCCAATTCTTATTATGATAAAGGGTTTTCATAGGTTCTGCTAGTTTTGTCCAGTTGTTGTTGCTTTGTTTATTGTGGTTTGAAGAGGAATGCTATTTATTTTTTGTGAGGGTTTTAATATTCACTTTCGAGGTTTTAATGGCTCGTTGAAGGTTTTGGCTTTACAAATTAGGAATCCATAACATGTATCGTAGCTTTAAGAGTGTTATGAGTCTATAAGATTTTGTGCATGGTTTTGTTTTGCATATTGAACATTGTTCATTGTGACTTAGGGATGTTTTACATAGTGAGGGATTCTGATGGATCTTTGTAGTTTTGAAGATTCCAAATGGTTGGTCTTTGTAATTTTGAATGCTGTGTTATAATCAATGATAAATATTATATTATTTGGTATTTTATTGGAGTTGTGCAAAGTTTGGGTATATCTTTCAACTTTTTGACATGAACAATTCAAACTTGTTCAATGCAACTGCATTAAATAATTTATATGTTAATAGAGATTTTCAATTTTTGTGTTAAATACAATGTAGAATATATATATATTGAATTATGAGACAATCTTTTTTCCTGATCACATAAATTGTATTCTGTGATCGATGGTAATGGATGCCCATATTCCTAGGAGAACCGATAAAGATAATGTAAGCATTTGCACTGAATTAATTAAAATCTTGCCCATTTTCTAAATTATGAGGGTAGAATATGAACTTATGGATGACTAGATCCACTAGCATTTTCAATAGTAGTTTATATCATCTCTTTGTTACATGATTGTCCATTCTCTTTAGAATTTGAAAATCTTCATTAACTTGTGAGATGAACACTTTAATTTGGTTAAATATAAAATTTCATAAAAGTTAAAGTTTAGATAAGTTAAGTTAATTAGATTGGATTTTAATCTCTTAAAACAAATTTCATTAATATATATTTTGAATCAACTGCGTTTCTTTTTACAATATTTTTTTCTCCTCTATCTTTAATTAAATTAAATATAAAAATTAGTAAAAATTAAAGTTTAGACAAATTAAAATATTTAATTTAGACTATCACAAAAAAAAACATATAAGTCAAATCAAATTTTTAACCATTCATAAATATTTACAAGAGTGTTTATAGTTTATTCAGAATCATAAACATTTCTTATTATATTATAGGGGTGGAACTTGTGAATAATTAACATTCTATTATTACACAACATTCACAATTAATCTAAATTCATTTTTTTTTATTGAATATATCAATACCATTTTATTTATTAAAAATAATCCATGAATACTATATTTTTTAAACATTTATAACAAATTTTATAAAATTTATTTTAATATTTAAAATATATATTTTATACTATTATTAATGTTTATAAAATTATCATTTCTATTATTAATAAAATAAATTTAAAATAGATTAAATAAAAGAAAATTGAATATGCTTATTACTACATGTAACAATGGTCTTATGTTCTTCCAAACGTTTTTGGTTGAAATTTGTTATGAGAATTTAGCTATTGTACAGTGCAACTCTTTTTGAAAAATTGTAATGTAATAGAATTGCAATGTAGTACAATTGTTAAAGAATAGATGACATAGTGTAGGAATGAGTTTGAAATCTAGGTTTTGAGTTTTTGATCAAGCTGAAGTTTCCTATGAGAATTTAACCAATGTACATTACAACTCTTCTTGCAAAATTATAATGTAATAGAATTGCAATGAAATACAATTGTTAAATAATAACTAACATAGTGCATGAATCAGTTTCAAATTTAGGTTTTGAGTTTTAAATTAATGTTTAATTAAAAATAACGTGCATACATACTTATCTTATAAATGTGGAAGTAAACAACTCTGTGTTCTGAGTGATTGAACATTTTTTTATAAACAAGACTTGGTTTATTTGAATATTACAATAATAATACATTAATAATAGAATTAATAAATTTTATATTAAGAATACAAATATTAGAAAAGAATTAATAAAAATAATAAGTATTAAAAACATATATTTATAGATAAAAATGAGCATATTAAAACATAATTCAACCATATAAATCACAATTAATAAATCTATTATGAGTAAAATAAACGGAATAAAATGAGCTTAATAAATATACTCTATAAAATTAGGTTTAATATTAATATATTATTATCTATAAATACAAATATTACACATATATTAATATATCAAAAATTATACATTATTAGAAATACTTCTAATATTAATAACAATTAAGATATAATATTAACATTAATAAAATTTATTTCATAAAATTACTGTATAATATTCATAAATAATATTCATAATATTTGCATTTTAGATATTAATAATAAAAATAATATTAAAATATAACACTGATAATACAAATATTAACATTAACCTTATTAATAATAAGGTTAATATATTCTTAATTATTATTTATGTAATAATATTATTAAATGTAATCATTTAATATATTTTGTAACCACTTGTTAATGTGACTGACATAATCATTAATGGTTAACCTTAGTTGCTTATAATTGATCATTTTCAATCTTATTAAACACTAACAATTATAATAAGTCATAATTAATCATTTATAAATATATTAAGCCACATGAAATATTAATAATTTGATTATTAACTAATATATAAAACCATAATTTATGAATATGAATGTTATTCATTATTTATTAATATTATTACATTAAAGCCTTAATATAAGTAATATAAATAACAACATTTTTTTTATATTAGTCAATATAATATATATTAATGTCATTTTAATATATTAATACTAGTATAATATATTACATCTACCTGGACACCTCCCCAATAACGATGCCAAAAAGTGATGAGCCTCAACATTGCAGCAAGAATTCTACAACTCCATTGTCTATGAGCTTTACTTTATTGACCCGGGGTTCGTACCAAATTGGAGGTGACTGTACTATATACACAGTAGATGCACCATTCTACTTATGTCACTTCTCAACTAGGGCACTTGACCATTAGGGTTACAAATCATTCCTCTATTGGACTAAAGGTAGTCTCATTATTGATAGTGAAATGTAAAACTAGCTCTAATGTATTAAAAGTAAATTCTTGTCAATTCAAGAGATGAAAGTTGCTAACTTATAAATGCTACGAAATGACATAAATAATCTACCTATAGAATGACCCAAATCACTTGCAGGAAGGAAATTATGCTAATCTTGCAATTTATTATCTAGCTACTAGGGATCCTTGAAAATAGGAAGTTATTCTATGATGTCAAAATTAAAACATGCATGCATTAACTATCTCATTCACACATCCAGATTAGATAAAAGTTATAACTTCTAGATTGAAAAATATAAAAGTTAATGTTATCTAATCTTGTAGGGTGGAAAGGAATGAATATACTGGTATAGGTGGCATTTATGGTCATGTAGTTGAGGCTTAGGCGTTATCCTTCTCTTATATTAGGCTATAGTACCATTTCAAGTCAAAAGAGGGTCAAAACATGTAGTTACATGTTCGCTATATGAAACTGCTACACGATGTCTTGAACTACTACAGGATGTCGTGTACTATTACAGGAAGTTGGCTAAGAGGTTTTGGAGAATAAAAATGGTGTGATGAAGTGTTGGAAGGGTGCTTGACAATTGTGGAAGGTGAAGGGAAGGTGGACATCACCCAAGGCCAAGCCTAGAACTCCAACAAGTATGGATTTTCCTAAGACAACTTCCTCACTATGGATGGAAAAAAAAGGCTTGGAATATGGCTAGTATGCATCAACAAAAGATTGAGAAGACCTAGGTGGAGTTGGTTGTAGGTGTCCCTTCCTGCATATCAACAATCCCTGCAGTAAAACGTGTCCCTTCTTTTATTTACAAATTATTACAGGTCAACATGGAAAAACTGAGTTGAATTTAGAAATTATGATCTATGTATTGTTAATGACTAAATATGTGGAATAGTCTACCTTCTAATCTACAACAATCTTAAGAAGCGAACTAACAACTGCAAATATTTCCAAGGAATCGTAAATCGTTATCTAGCTAAGAATGAAACTTAACCTAGGTAATGAATAAGGGAAAAACTTTATTTTTGTGTTGTGAGAGTGGGGTCCCCTAATCACGATCCCATACTGGAGATGAACTCAACTCAATGCTGTATCAAAACAAAATTTCTCATTATCATAAAAATGTAAAATACATCATAACAATAATTGTCAAATGTGGTTCAACCTAATGGCCTATTGGCTACAACAAAATTTTGAATCCTAAAGAGTCCCTTAGCTTTCTTATTTATAAAAAAACTAGTGATACCAACAACTCCTTAAAAAATAGGGATACTAGGTTCCCTAACTCGAGAAAACCTCTTCCTTAAGTGGCACTGGCTTGGCTACCAATCAGCTCGACATGCTTGGTTATTAGTCACACCGAGGTGATGATATAGTGGGAGGAATCTTTGTCTGATTTGAGGAGTGAAGGAGCAAGAATACTTCCTATAATCTCTACTTGGTTTCCTACTCTGAGTCGCTACAGTCAAGTCAACCCAAAACTGCTCCAAGTTCCTGCATTTAGTAGACATCAGGCCGTACAACATAGTAATTCAATTTTACACTTCTCACAAAGAAAAATATAATAAATTTGTAAATAAATGTGAGAAAATGAAATTTATTAAGGTTGATAGTGGCAATGTGGCCCATATAGTTTACCCATTGGTGAGCGCCATCACCAGACATTTGGCTAAATAGTCTTCCACCTCTTTCTTCATTCCTCACCAATTTTTTTTTTATTAAGGTTATTATCATTTTCGATATCACGGATGACACTCGTATGGTCTCTTATGTTATATGTCCAGAGATAGTGTCTTACTTCCTGTGCCCTTCTTACTGCGCAACTCTATAATTTTTGAGGTAGTGTAGGATTGTGCTCCTTGATTTTGATCCCCTCTCTTAAATTTTTTCCACTCGTGGTCCTTGCTCAGCATGGTGTATCGATACAGTGTCAAAATCGAGAAAATTTTTAAAGAGAATAAGCGAGACTTTGGATCTATGAATCCAAAGACCAAAGGACAAAGCCAAGGCTGGGTAACCCAAGAAAATTCTTCGAAGCCACACAAAAAGAACAACACTATGAAGTTAGAGAAGGACATAGGAAAGTGGTGTGAGTTCCATAATAGTCCCACTCATCACACAAGTGAGTGTCGGACCAAGAAGTCATTGGTGGTTGAGTTGAAGTTTTCATAATCAGATGCATGTTCTGACCCTGAGTCAAAACCAGACAAGGGGAATGGTAAAGGGAAGAAGATTATTGGCGCTGAGCCTAGCTCCACTATTGCCACCACCAAGATCCAAAAGAATGAGCCTAAAGATCCAAAAGAGGGGGAGCATCTTTTCCACTCACAAATGTGGGTGAAGGGTTCACTGCTACAATTCATTTTCAATAGTGGAAACCAAAAAGAACCTCATTTCAGCAGAGGTCATGAAGCGATTAGGCCCACCAACTACACCACACCTGCAACCATACAATATCGAGTGGCTTCATGAAGGATGAGATCTCTGATTCCAGGAGTAATGTGCCTTCCCTAGAGCAACAAGCCCTTCGTAGATGAGGTATTGTGTGATGTTGCACCGCTTGATGTTTGTGATGTATTATTAGGCCATCCATACTTGTGAAGTGACATGTTGTGTATGAATCGAGGCCCCAATTCGTTATTATTTCTTTGTGTAATTGATTATATAGGATGCCAGAGGTAGCCCTGCTTATCGCCACCTATTTTATCACTGCTATGAAAAGTAGCAAGCTCATCTCCTAGACTAGAAAATTCATTTTTTGTCTATTTCACTTCCAAAGTAAGGGGGAGATCATCACCACATCCATGACCCCCACCAAGGGTACCTCCACACAATAGCAGCAGTAGAGGGATACGGTCATGAAAGAACACAGGAACAACTTCTCCTCACCCACATGGGTACGACACAAGTTTCAAAGGGGTGACGAATTCTGGTTGCATCTATAGAAAGAACACCTTACAAGAGCCCATCAGAAGCTCAGACCACTCTCACATGGTCCTTACAACATTACCGAGGTTGTGGAAAACGATGATTTGGAGCACAAAATTCCTCCATTCCTTCACTTGCACTGAGTGTTCAATGTGAAATTCCCCTGACCATGCTTCTCACCATCACTACACACATAAGGGATTCTAGAACAACTCACTAGGGACCAAATTTAGTAGAAGTTTCCTCATCTCATGGAGGAACTCAACACAGTGGGGACCATTGCTTCCTAAGTGGGGAGGAATGATCCAGGTGGATGTTGGTGGCCACCCACCTATCCCACTTCAACCCCCACAACTGTCTCTTTTAGTTTTTCAGATTCCATAATTGTAGCACAATTTACTACTTTTAGCAGTTTTTTTTGGGTCCTGAACTTCCAGAGTTGTTTTCAGGCCGTAAACAACGTTTTTTGGGAAAACCAGGAGAAACTTGGGTGATAAATTGATGTTTATCTTCCCAAAGTTATATTCCTCAGATAGACATTTCTAATGAGCTATTGTACGTGTCAAACGAAGATCAGATACCAATGTTACGACCCCGGGAAGTTGATGTACCAATTTACCCAAACGGGGCAGACAGATTGGCATTTCATCTTCTAGGGTAAGGGTTTTTGATGTTTAGGGTTTTCCATTATTTCTCAAAAATAAATATGCATTTGAGCCTCATTGTAACATTGTTCAGATGCATGTAGCTGCCAATTCTCTTCTTAGAGATAAGCTACCATTGCCCTAGTTGTTTTCTTTCCATTTCTTTTTCTAAGCATATTTCAGTATTTCAAATTAATGAAATGAAATATTATTCCCATTGCATCTTTGTGTTTATGGTTATCTCTGTAATTTGTTGCATAACTGTTTAAATCCGGATCAACATTACAATACTCTAGTCACGCTAGGATAAACTAAGTGTATGTATTATAGTGCAACTTATATTATTATAACAGTAGGCTATTTTATTTTAGTGTAGGATATGTTATGTAAGGTTACCATAGCATAAATTATGCAAGCGCATGCTAGGTTTGACTAAGCCAAATTATGGTAAGGTAAGCTAGGTTGGTTAGGTTAGAATAGTTAGGTTAGATTAATCTAGACTATGTGAGGTTACAATAAGATAGGCTACATTAAACTAAGAAAGTTTGATCATATTAGGGTTTAGACAATAGATAATAAAAATTTGTGTGTTGGGCTATTAGCAAACCATTTGTGAACTATATTTTCTAAGCATTACTACAAGAAGAAACCAACATTGACAACCATCCAAACACTCAGTTACTCACACATGAAATCTCTCTCTATATCTCTTTCTCTCACTTAATCTCTCTCATAGTACTGTAATTAAAACAACACCCCTCCAGCTTGGTCTCTCCCTTATTCACTTTGTAAGCAATAATTATCTTCATCACCCTCCTTTCACACCTATTTTTATTATCTTTCTAAATTTTTAGCGCCTATTCGCTATCTCGCCTCACACACTAACTGATTCTTCCCTAACTCCGAAACATTGTCTCTATTTATTTATCCCTTTGTCTCTCTTGGCCACTTTATCCCTCTATCTCTCACCCTCCCACTACCCACCCACCATACTACAATTTAATTTCCCATGTGTTAAGAAACTAGATGTAGAAATGAATACACATTTTTAGAGATACAAATGTCATTTGATTTTAGTTCTAGGAATTTGAATGTGCTTTTGTGCTAAAAATGTTCGTCCATTTTAGTGCTAGAAACATGGATACACATTTTCAAAATTAAATTTCTAAGTGGGAATCTTATGTACGCGATGACTTGGAATCATTAGACAGAGTTGTAGGTTCAAAAACAGTTGTATGGGCTATAAATACTCAAAGAAATATTTTTTTGTGAAAAATTGTATATGGATATATACATATACATA
>APFE030152456.1:0-12573 GCA_000404065.3 Pinus taeda
CCTTTCCACTACTATTAGCGAATTCTCTATTGAGGTTTCGTATAAGAAAAATAATAGAATTTCTAACCCTTGTCATGACAAAGACTGTAAAATTGCCAAGAAAGTGATTAGAGACACTCCTAACGAAATTGTAAATCTTTGAAATATAAGTATGCACAAATCTCTCATCAAAAGGAAGAAGAGGTCATATATTAATAAGAGACAAGAGCATCTTCTCCACCTTTCTAAAGTTGTGCTCATAAAGGTTTCATGGAATGTGCTTGTTCATAAAACAAAAGATAATCATTTCGTCCCTTTAGAAAATTGGAACAAATATCTTAAGAAGTTGTATGCCTCTCTAGACACCATGGGCACCATCTTAAACACTCATGTTAAGGAATATATTTTTTCTCAAGAAGACATTGAGTCTGTGATTAATAAGCTCGCTAATGGGAAAGCTAAATATATTGAAGGATACCAAGCCAAGATTTTTAAAATGGGAATATTTTTCCTCATTCCCCATCTCCATAAGATTCTCATTTTGGCATTAAAATGTGGTTTTCCTAAGTCTTGGATGCAAATCCCTATTGTGCCTAATCTTTAAAAATGGGGACAAAAGTGTTCCCTCTAACTACAAGACCATTATGATTAGCCACACCCTATCCAAACTATATGGGCTCATTTTGGAAAATAAGATTAGACTTTGGATTGAAAACCATGGTAAAAGAGCTAAAGGGCAAGCTGGTTTTAGGAGACATCACTCGACTATCGATCATCTTGTAACTCTCAATATTATTGCTAAGGAATGCCACAATAGTAAAGTCGATCTCTTCTTTTTTTCTATGAACTTTAGAAAAGAAGTCAACATTGTTCCTTGGGATAAGCTTTGGGAAAGACTTTAAGAATGACGGTTCCTCCTAGGTTGAGGATTGTTGTGATTCTCCTCTACAAGGCTGTTGTTTCCAATATTAAGGCCAATGAAGGGTGGTCTAAAGATATTAGATGCAATATTGAGTTTAAGAAAGGGTGTCCCCTATCCCCTACCCTTTCTGGAATTTACATCGATAAGCTAGAGGAGTGTTTGGAAACTGCAGGTTGCAAGGGAATCGAGCTTGCTGGTATAATCGTTACTCTTCTCCTTTATGATGATGATATCGTTCTTCTTCCAAAAAATCCATGATGACCTAGACAAACAAATTAAGACTCTTCATTACTATTGTTCCAATAAGGGTATGATAGTTAATACCAACAAGACTAAAGTTATGATAATTAAATCCAAAAATACCACCCATGGTAATTTTGTCTATGATAACCACTGCTTAGAGCATATTTCTTCTTATAAATATTTGGGCATTGACATCCCTCATCAACTCAATTGGAATTATAACATTGAGAAAAGAATTATTGGAGGTTGGAAAGCTTATTATGATCTTGAAAACAATTATAAGTTGGTCGATCTGTGTATTTGGAGTAAAAAAAGGTTCCTCTTTGAGACTCTTGTTATCTTATATGGATGTGAAGTTTAGGGTTGTAGTATATCCAAAGAGTTGTGGAGAAATATTGAGATGATTCAAAATCAATTCATAACCTACAATCTCAAGATCAAGGTAAATACTCCCTATCCTATCCTCCTAATCAAATTTGGCCTTCCCCCATTGAAAGTGGGACTGTGTTTAGATATATGATGTATAAGAAAATGCTTTACAACATGGAATCCAAGAGGCTTCAAAAAAATTCTTCTAACTTTAGCCAAAACCCCCACCTTCTCCTTGACAAGTGTGGATGGCATAAGGATGCCCAGTCTTGGCTCAACCATTGGGGGTTAAAGGAGGCGATCATGATGGGAAGAAAGGATAGTGTGAAAGATAATATTACCTCCAAATGTAAGGATAAGCTATGGGATGATAAGGATTTGGAGGGTAAAAGGAAGCTAAGATACTATAAGGAGGTGATCAACCCCACCCTTGATAACTATAATTATCTCTCTATTTTGACCAGCACTAAGAAAAAATATGAGCATCGCTAGGGGAAGAACTAATTCTCATGTGCTTCGAAGTGAAACCAGGCGGTGGTATACTCCCAAGGCTCCCAAGGACAATAGAATCTGTCCAATTTGTGATATTAATAGGGTGAAAGATGAAACGCGCTTCCTTTTAGACTTCCTAACTCTTACTCACATCTGCTCTCAATTCCCTAACATCTGCCACACTTCCTATCTTCTTGACTTGCTAAGCTAGCCCAACTATAGTGATTTTGGAGTGCTTCTTTCCCTTCTTTTATCATAGAAATAATATTTTGAAGGATTGAAATTAGATTCTTCTTCTTTTCTTAAGGTTTGATGGACAACATTGGTCTTAGTGGATGTTAATCATCATCATAATAATAATTATATATTCAAATTAGGCATCTCTGTCAACATGCCCAATAATATCTCCATGATAACTCACCTTTATACTATGAAATATTCATCCATAAATTCTCTTTATGTCGTCATGTTTGATTCATGCATAAAGTTTTATTCTTGATCCATTACATCAAATTTATTGGACTTCTTATTTTAAATGTATTTATAGTCATAATTATGAGTTGTGTCTTCATGGTCTCCTTTAATGAATACTTGTTCTTCATTCTTATTAAATATATTCTTTCTCTCCATCTTTGAAAATATCTTTAACACTTGTTCTTCAATCTTCTTTAATTATGTTCTTTATCTCCATCTTTGGAAATTTCTATCTTGACTTTCTTCAATTTTATCCCATTTTCTTTTTTACCTATAAAATAAAATGCATTTAAAATATTATCATCAACTACCATTAATTGAACAACAACAACTTTATCAATTTACAATGCATAAAATCTCTTAATGTTAAACATAAAACAATTTACCAAATATATAATCCATATATTTTTATACGTCTTTGCTTCACTTTGAAGAGATACCAATCTATTCAGAATAATGAATAGATAATTAAATATTGAAATTTGACACATCAATATCTATTTTAATATTAACAAAATTATTTATATTTTTTCATAATTCTATACTATTTTTTAATTTAATACTTATATTCACGCCTTTCTATTATTTATAATATAATTTAATATAATTTATTATTCTTTAAATCATTCAAAATTTATCATTCACAAATCTTAATATTTGTATTATGAATTTATAAATATTACCAAGGGAAAAATATGAGCGAAACTAATGTTAATTCTATTCCAAACATTAAAACTCAAGGAACATTTATATTAAATGATCTAATATAGAAATTCGATTTTTCTCATCTATATTAACTTTCAACATTTCTATATTATCAATAACTTTAAATAGTATATATATATTATATTTATTATATATATATTTATATATATATATATATATATTATATATTATTATATTATATAATCAATAACTTATTAAATAAATAATAAATAATTAAATAAATATATTATTATATATATTATTTATATATTTATATTATATATATATTAAACTATCTAGGAATTCATTATTTTATAAATAGTTAATATTTATATAGTTTCATAAGTTATATTAATTTTATGAGTACACTCTCCACGCCTCAGCCTCAGATCATAAGCTTGTGGTTCTGATCCTAGATAATGGAAGAAACTTTGGGCCCCTTCCCTTCAAATACAACAAATCCTGGGACTCTAAGGATGATTTCAGAAAGCTCATCAAAGACCATTGGGCGACTGAAGTCATAGGCTCTCCCCATTACATTTGGGAAACGAAACTAAAATCCTTAAGAGCAGCAATAAAACAATGGGCTAAAGAGAACGCAGCAATGGAAAATAAAAAAAGAGCAGAGTTACATAGGCAAATGGAACAGTGGAATCAGGAAAAAGAGGACAATCAACTCTCAAAGGAAGACCAATCTCGGGAAAACGAAATTTACAGGGAACTCTACAAGAAAAATAGAGAGGACGAAGAAGAACAGAGACAGAAATCGAGGTGCCCTTGGCTTAGAGCTGGAGACAAAAACACCTCCTTCTTTCACAACAGCACTAAGATCAGACCAGCTGGAAATCAAATTGATAAAATCATTGCAGAGGGGAAAGAAATTAGCGAACAAGCAGAAATTAAAGCAGCAGCGCACAACCACTTCAAATCCCTCTTATCAGCAGTCCCTCAGACTTCGAACAACACGAATTTTCTCACATCAGTTGAGAGTAAAATCTCCGATCTCCAAAACAGAGAACTAGAACAGGAAGTCTCGGAGGAGGAAATTAGGTTGGTTGCATTCAGCATGCAACCAGACAAGACCCTTGACCCCGACGGCTTCACGGTTGCTTTCTACAGGAATCACTGGGGCATAATTAAAAAAGGTTTTGTCAGAATGGTTAAAAATATCTTCAAAAAACATAAGATGGGAGAAAATACTAAATCCTCCCATCTAGTGCTTATTCCCAAGGATCCCAACCCCCTCTCCTTTGAACATTTCAGACCAATTTCCCTATGCAATGTTTACTATAAAATTGCAACCAAAATCCTGGCAAACAGGCTAAAAAAGCTCCTCCATTCTCTTATATCAGAAAACCAAGGCGTCTTTGTCCCTAAAAGGCAGATAAGCGACAATGTCATTCTGATTCAAGAAGCAATTCACAGTAGCATCAACAGAAAGGAACGAGGTATGATTATAAAATTGGACATGGAAAACGCCTTTGACAGAGTCAACCACCACTTCCTGGCTAATGTCCTCAAGAAATTTGGAATTTCAAGCAAATTCATAACCACCATTATGGAGTGTGTCTCAAATCCTTGGACTGCCCCCCTCATAAATGGCAGACCCAGCAGCTACTTTAGAAGTACTAGAGGACTGAGGCAAGGTTGCCCCCTCTCACCCTTCTTATTTATTATTATGGCTGAAACATTGAGCATCCCTCTGGAAAACCTTCGAAAGCAAAAGGAGATCACATGGATTAGCATAACGAGAGGGATAAAAGAAATTAATCACTCGCTCCTTGTGGATGACACCCTTTTAATAGGGGGAGCCTCAAGCATAATGGCTAGAAGATTCAAGAGAACTCTAGACACCTTCCTGGAAGTCTCAGGGGGAATGCTAAACAACAATAAGTGTAAAATATACATGTGGAATGTCCCCCCACAAATCATGCAAAGAATCTCCTTGATCATGGACATCCCAGTACAAAGAAATTGGAATCACTTCTCTTATTTGGGTCTGCCCTTAGCAAAAGATACCGTCAAGTCTGAAATCTGGATTAAGAAAATAGAAAAAATGAGAGGACTTCTTCAAAGTTGGGGGCTGTCCTGGCTAAATTTGGCAGGCAGAACAACTCTCATCAAGGCTCTCTTCTTAGCCCTCCCCATATACCAATATGCAGTCACTCTGGCTCTGGCTAGCGCTCACAAGCACATGGAGTTAATCATGAGATGTTTCCTCTTGCAGGGAGGGAAGCAAGACTCGAAAAAGTTCAGCCTTGTTAGATGGGATCAAGTCACCCTTTCTTTTGAAAAAGGGGGCTTAGCTATCAAAATTCCTCGCCTCTCCAACAAAGCGATGGGATTCAAATTGATTTGGAGAATGCTCACAGGAAAAGGCTCTTCGTGGGTTGAGGCAATGAAAAGGAAATATCTTAATGGGACAAACTCAAATGTCCTCTCCGATGCAATTGCAGAAAGGCCTTGCACCTCAGTTTGGAAACTCATTAAAAAAGTCCTCCCTCAATTCAATAATCACATCTCTAAATCGTTGGGGAATGGAAAAGAAACAAACATATGGACAGAAAGAATTATGGGAACGAAGCCAACAAACCTCCTACAGTAATTCAGCACATTGAAATCTTGGATGGAGGAAAAAAACCTGACTTCTCTATTCGACATTTCCTCTGGGACCATAATAATTGGCTTGCTTGGAAGGACCTCCATCTCCCAAATAACCTCACGGATCAATGGGCAGACCTAAATATCTCCCTATCGGGAGCAACTCCCATAAACAAAGATGCTTGTGACAGGTTCATATGGGATCCTAGTGGAGGAAATTTCACTGTAAAAGAAGGGTACAAACTTCTCCAGGCAAGCTCAAATCTCGGTAACTGGAATCTTCGATTAGCTGTGTGGAACACGGAATGTCTCCCAAAGATCAAATTCTTTATCTGGACTCTTATCAAAGGCAAGATTCTCATGGCCGAGAATCTCAAAAAAAGAGGGATTCAAGGCCCCTCAATCTGCTGCCTCTGCCGAGCTGAGGAGGAAAGTAGTCAGCATCTCTTTTTAGATTGCCCGCATGCCCAAAACTGTTGGAAACAAATCACCAGTCCATTGAGAATAAGAGAGACCTTCGACCAGCTCACTAACCTTCACAGAGACTGGGAGAAATGCTACCCTCACTCCAGAAAAAGCAAGGCCATCATCACCCGCTTGTGGAAATGTATACCCTCAACCCTTAGCTAGAAAATTTGGCTCACCAGGAATAACTGCATTTTCAACAACCAGAAGCCAAATCCAGCTCGAACTGTGGCAAAAACAATGGGACTTATCTCAGAAATGATAAGCGCCAATGCTGTTTCTCAACCGGACTAATCCAACTGGCATAAGGATGAGGAATACTGGTTGAACAATTTCTTCTTAAGTTATGATAAAAATAAGCAACCTCCTCCAACAGTTGGCAAGAGGGGGAACATCTATAAACTCAGGGGCACTAAGAAAGAAATAAATCAATGGATTCATGAGCAAAAAAGAACCATCCTACAGTTCGATGGAGCTTCAAAAAATAATCTGGGGAAAGCAGGGGCAGGAGGTATTATCAAAGATCAGTATGGCAAAATTCTCGCAACTTACGAATGGGGCTTGGGACAAATGTCGAATAATATGGCAGAGGCATACAACCTCCTTCTAGGCACTAGTATAATGAAACAAATGCAAATTCAGAACCCAATCATCATGGGTGACTTGGCAATTGTGATAGTTGCATTGGTCACAGGGGGAGAATTCAAAAAATATGCTCTCAGCAACATCAAACTCCGGATCATGGACAATCTAAACCATCTGGGAGACACCACCTTCAAACATGTTCTGAGGAACAACAATATGGAGGCAGACTCTTTTGCCAACAAGGCAGTCAACGAAACTATCGGCCAGGTACGTGAAAATGATCACATCTATGTTAAATCAATCTCTTAAATTGATCCATCCTACAACAACTCCTCAGAATCCCGTGCATATCAGTCATCTCTCAATATCGCCTGCTTCTTCTCCCAAAGTCGACAAGCTGTCCGCTGACTCCTCCCTTTCTGACACTGTCATCTTCCTCATCATGATCGCTGCAAAGGATATTTGCACAGATGAAAGAATATGGTACGGGACTATGACCAGACAGAGTTCTCGTGACAATCCCAAGCAGAGGTTAGGCACCAGTCCCTTCATAATCTACTTTGATTGCACAAGTGATCTAAGACAAGACGCCATATTCAGTAAAATCTCTGAATCACATCCCTCAGATTCTGAAGCCCAGATCCTCGAACCATTATATATTCATCTGAATACTTCTCCCTCCAACCAGTCAAGAGTTCCAGTTCTTCTCGATCATAAGAGTAAAGGTTTGTGTCCTAGAAGCGCTCTCTTCAGAAAGCATCAGGTGTAGTTCATGTCGGGAAGCATCTTTCTCGGATGTGGATGTGACTCGGTGAGCTAGATCTTACTCAATGTCATACTCTTTTTAGATTTTGTGACAATCAAAGTACCATTAAGCTTATTCATAATCTAGTGAATCATCAAAAGTCCAAACACATTGAAATTTTCATGCATTACATTAAGCTCCTCCATGCTCATGGCAAACTTGTACCAATCTTTGTTCCTTCCATAGACCAACTTGCAGATATCTTCTTCACCAAATATCTGTCTAAGCTCACCTTCACTCGTTTATGCGCACATATTAGTATATGTTAGCTACCATTAAGGGAGAAAACATGATGTACTATAATATCATCTCACACGGCTCCTTGTTTAGATTAAGGGGCGGTGTTGACTACATGTGGCTGATCTTCACTTGTGGCAATGTGTTGGCCCACTATGTGGGTAGGTGAGGCCCTTAATGGGCCAATCTTTGGGTAGTGAAACCCACTGTTGTACTTTATTCTATTTTTTCTTATTTTCTTATAAGGCTGACCTAGTCTCCTCCTTGGGGCTAGCGCCTTAACCATAGTGGAGTGGTATAAATACATCACCTAATTCATTTGTAATATCATCTCATTCAAGTGAATGAATCTATTCTTTGCCTAAGGGCACCTACAAAGTATTCCCTTGTTCCCCACGCTATTTGGGATCTGGCCAAAAGGGGGTACCCTTTAGATATCCGTAAAGTAGGATTCCTAGTCTGTCACCCTAGGACTCCTTTGTGCAATGTTAGGATCTTATTGACTAGGTTTTGAGATGTAGAGTATGGTGGTGTTGCAATTTAGGGCCCCTACACCTGAGGGTTTAGAGAAAGTATGTTGGGAGTTGGAGTGAAAGGGATATTACACTTTTAAGAACATTTTGAAATACTAGGTTCATTGGAGAAGATAATGCAGGATGCTTACAGGGGAATTCATTTACATTAGGATGTTGACTTGAACTGCATCTGGAACCATGCATTTGACTGATACAAGACTCAGAGTTGTGCTAAGGGTGAAACATGAAGTCTCGGAGTCGATGAAAATCTTTTGAGAGATATTCCTCCTCCCCTCTATATTGTTGGTGAGTAGTGGAGGATGAGGAGAGAGATGTATGAGTCTTCCTTGTACTTCTACATGAAGAAGTAATTAGAGGGAGAGGTCTCCATCTGACACAATCCCCCACTTCCTGTGGTTGTAGGTGAGTCATTATGGGTACATGAAATTCTTATCACCCAATCCGAACCTTTCATCTTACCCACTACCATCTCTATGAGATTTGAAGATGTTTGGAAAGGGATGGTGACTCTATAATCGCCAATAGGCTTGGACCCTAGATCCATGGAAAATTAGGTCCCGTTTGACCTGTCCCTTCCTCTCTTGGGTTAAGGATAGAGGCCAGGATCATTATATTTCGTTTGATTTCCCTCCGAAATCCTAGGTTGGTGATCCTCTCACTTCATGGCATTTTCAATTTCATAATCGACGATGCTTCACTAGGAGAGCCATGGGGAGTTTGAAAGTCTTTTGTGCCTCAAGAGTCTGAATTGATGGGAATTACACCCAACAGTGATTATTACTTAGGCTAAGATGAAAAATGAACCATGATATCTGATGTGGTGTCTCGCTCATGGTGGATCCTGGAAACACAAGAGAATTGATGTGGTTGGATGTACTTGGTGCAAGGTGGAACACATCTCATAATCTTAAGGTATTAGGTAGGAGTGGATGATGCCCCTTTGACACTTAGCTGTGTTTCTTTCTACTCATGCCATCGGTCTTGCATCTTTGATTACATAGTCATGCCGCTTTGAGGGATATGACAATTTGATCTGGTAGGGGTGGAGCTGAAGGAGTGATGCTTGTGTGGTGTTACTACTTGCTAGTGAAAGTCTCCATTCTTTTCATCAGTTCCTAAAGTACATTAGCCTTAAGAAAAAGACTGCTAGCTGTAGTCTGTAGAGTAGGGTACTACTAACTATAATGTAAATGACTACTATTTTGACTACTTGCCATAGTCTTTAGACAATGACTATTCTTGGCTAATGCTGCTCCCATATGAAGAAAGTTGGTTGTTGTCGGAGCCTACTCTTAATAAAGGAAAGGACCCCTTTTCACACTAGAGTGAGTTCCATGGAGTTGTTAGGCCTTAGAGACTGCCTAAGTCCATACAGTAAGAAAACCACTAGCTGAAGTCCATTGCTTGGCCCATGGCGGCAATAAGCCTTAATAGGACTACTATCTTAGTCCATGCACTTATTAGTTCCATTCACCTATTGGGAACGGTGTATCGAGAACAGTTCATGTCGAACTGGGCATGGTGGGTCACACAAATTGTAACACCTCTTGGGCAGGGTGGAAAGAAAAGCAGTAACAACCACCACCTCCTCCTGTACATGGGTAGAGTGCTTTTTTGAAGGCCTGTTAAGCTAGCTGTCTTTGCTGTGTATGGGTAAGCCTCTGTAGGAACTGTGTTTCCATCTTCAGTTTGATATGGGTCAATTCTATTCTCCTTCCTATCCGTTATGGAAGTGGTGGGCCTGGGTGCAAGGACATATCTATAATAGAGAAACTTCCAGAAATGGCCCATTTAAGTAATTAGTAAGAATGCCACTTCAGGAACTTCAAGACCATAGGGAAACTCTACAGACTTATTCAAGTAAGTAAGCAAAAGCTTATAGTCATCTATCCATGCAACTAAGTCATACATAGAGACTAATAAAGTGTCTAAAGGGTAATTGACATGGAAGGCTTAAGGCACTTCAGGGCTTGAACTCTATGGTTTAAGAAAGACCTTACTCTAAAGACCTTACTCTACTGTCGCCGATAGACAGTGTCTTATTCCCAGGAAGTTGTCAGTGCCAGCCGGGAAGCCAATAATACCACACATCAAAGCTAATCATTGAATGAAGAAGGAAAGGAAGGGGACTAGCTTATTATCTACTCTATGGCCGGAGACTACCTTATGGCAGTCTATAAAGCTAATACTAAGGCTATTACTGGAGCTTACTCTAGGGAACTTATTGCTTATTAGTGCTTGAACTTTCACTATCAGGTCGATAGAGAGAGCGTAAGGCTTTCATAACTATGCTACCGTAGCTAAGGCAATAAGAAGGGCAAGACTAAGCTAGTGTCCAGTAGAGAGGGGGACTAAAGCTAAGACTAGAGGATAGTAGTTAGACCTTTTCTGAAACTATTATTGTTTTATGCTCATGTTCCTTAGGTCAGATTCACCTAAGCAAAAAGAAGATTTGTAGTAACACTGCAAGCTCCTCCTCAAAAGCAGGCTTGAGCAACCTCACCTCACTTGGCAAATGAAGGAATTGGTGTACCTCGACCCTCGACCCTCTTACCACTACCAAACACATGTCCCTACCTCGAATGAAAGGAAGGAATAATGATGAAGTGTTATATATTATGATTCAATGCTTTAGCTTCATACGCAATGTGTATTCAGCGAGGGGGGGCTATCCTCCGCAAGGGGCTAGGAGGTAGTGCATTTCATCCTGGTCAGGGAGTGGTATTCACGCTAGTCAGGTAGTCCCATTCAGGGAGGTGAGTGATGCAGTCCCAGTTTGAAGTGCACCCATTACCCTTGAGTTGGTTTGATTGAACCTTCAGCCACATACCTATACCCTTTCGCTATATCTACCTTGGTCGAAAGCCCTTGACCTTTAGCCTATTCCCTTGATGGGGGGGAACCTTGAGCCCACTAGATAGACCCTTAGCCATATCGCTTGATGGCAGCATATCCCTATCAATCCCCTACCCCTTGAGCCTGGCACCGCATTAATCGTGACCCTGGAGACCTACCTTCCTTTTCACAGAAGCTTCAAAACAGATAGATAGCAGCGAGCTTGGTTAAAGCCCCAAATCATAGCCGATCCCTTGAAAGCCCTTGTCTACTCTTGGGAATAAGACTTAGCGCTCTAGCACAGCTGCCGGTTCAAATTATGTCGATGGAAATGACCGTGTCCGAATGATGCTGGGATTTAGGCTTGTCGTTTTGCTGCTTGTGCTGGGGCTCCTTGCGCTCCTGGGAATCATTATGCTGGTTCTCATTATGCCGGGAAAGAATTACGGAACGGAAAACACCAAAATGGGCTCGTAGATAAGGTGATTTACCACACCTATGATACGCTTTTTTATAAGCTACAACGTTGGGAGAAACCACCAACTCGTCTTTATAGATACCAATGACACAAAACGCTCTAATTTCACATTCTTGATTGAAATCCTTTTTGGGGGTCGGGCTCACCTCATCGCAGGAAAGAAAAGACACTTTTGATGAGAAATATTGCCATTTCTGGACGTTTCTATGTAACCTTTGGATAGATGAATGCGCGAGGGTACTACCACGCTTTGCTTTGAGCCTTCTACGCTATTGAAAGAAGCTAGGATTCTCTTTATTGGATATTCGCGGCAGGCTAGACAGCAATAAAGGGATACCATAGTCATTATTTTCTTTTTGACACGGATCGAGGCAATTGAGAAAGGAGTCATTTGGACCAATTCACAAATTTGCATCATATTATATATCATGGGATGCACCTAATACTTTGGAAACTCATACAATGATTGGAAAATCTAGTGAAAAATCAGACTTTGAATCTTCCCTGGTCAACGCCTTAGTATAAGAAACAGTCTGACAATAAGCCTTTGGTTTCTATGCCTATGAAAACACCTACGTCTTGGGCGGGAACCAGGAAAGAATACTTGTATTAGACTTTTTGGGTTTGCTTATTGGGTGGGGTGGCACCCCTACTTCAACGCTTTGAGCAGCCTTACAACGGTCAACCAGAACACACACTGGATGGGAACATTTTGTTTCGAATAGCACACGAGTTTATAATACTGAAGTACTACGACGCTCGCCTCCTGCCGGGAAGAAATTGACTTATTAGGGAAGCTCGGTTTACCTTACTACCTCTTTGAAAGGGGCCTTTGAATTTCAAACAT
>APFE030152456.1:14265-30880 GCA_000404065.3 Pinus taeda
TATGTTTTAAAATTATTTTTGTTTGTATTTTAAATATTGAGAGTATATCATATTATATATCATTTTTTGGAGTAAGTCATTCATTTATGACTATTTCTATGAGAGGTAATGGTAAGTGATTAATTTCTCGTGAATTTTGAATAAGTCATTCATCTATGACCGTTTTCATGAGTGGTAATGGTCAACTAATTTCTCATGATTTTTTAATATTCCACTTAGCACTCATTGCATCGAGTGATGCTCACAGAGGTCAAGAAGTGGGATTGAAGCTAGTGAAATGAATCACATAGCATGATTCGAAGTGGGATTAAAACCAATGAAATGAATCACATAACATGGATTTTGACTAGACCACTTAGCACTCATTGCATCGGGTGATGCTCACAGGTGGGAAGAAGTGGGATTGAAAGTAGTGAAATGAATCACATAGTGTCAATCATCACTTCTGGTGAAGAAGTGGGATTGAAACTAGTGAAATGAATCACATAGCATGATTTGAAGTGGGATTGAAACTAGTGAAATGAATCACATAGCGTCAATCACCACTTGGGACTTGCACCCGGTAACCAGGACTTCTAGCTCAAACGCGCTTAATTGTGGAGTTTTTTCCACAATCAAGCTCACTTAGCTTGCAACCCCATTTGCAAAACCTTAACAAGTATTGTGCCTCATGATTATTTTTGATGAAGGAGTTTTTTTTGTGCCTCATAATGATTAACCAAGTATTTTTGTTTGGTTTAGAGTTTTTTTTTTGGATTTAAGGAAATTTGTTAATGATTTAAAATCTAAATAATCTAAAACCCAAAACCATATATTAAGAGTAAAAGCCACTTCTTTATAGATTATTAAAGAATAATTTTAAGTAACATAATTTTTCAAGTAACATAATTTTTTCTTAAATAACAATGATAAATCAACTTAACTGACTTATAACCAATTTTCCCATTATTAAAAAAAAACTATATCTAATTTAATCTCAAATCATGATAAAAATGACGAAAGCGTAACAAAGCACTGAGATATGGCACGCAAGAGTAGGTATTTAAAAGCTTAACCGTGATGGGCAATTTGCCTGTAAAATATTCCCATTTCATAATCCATCCAGTGAAAGTGACGAGAGCATGGCAAAGCACTAATATATGTCACTTTAATAGTAGGTTATTATCTTCTGACTTTGACAATCAGAATCCCAATACAAGTACTAAACTCCAAATTGGACATTTTAAAATTTGATGTGGAATCCACTCTGTTAAATCTATAGCTATTCTCTACCTTGAGGGCCAGCCGGTGGAAGGCAATAAAATACTAGAAGTAGTAGCAGTCAGTGTCCCATTTTTTTAAAACTGGTGTGTGAAAAAGGAGTTCGTCGTTATGCGTCCAAAGTCAAGTTTCATACCGTCACGGCAACGGCTACCAACAACCAGATATACTCTCATAACCGCTGGCTGCCTCCTGGGGTTGAAGATGGAACAAGTCTGATGCAAATCGTAACAAATTTATAATTTTAGTAACAATATTACTTACCAATGCAACGACAATTTCATTTCTTTGTTATAGTCACAGTCACGTGTTAGGTATATAAATTGTAAAAAAATTGGAAAGTTGTTATTAATATTAATTAAGAATGTGTAGCTGAATGATAATTTTGAAAAAAAATAATAAATATAAGTCAATTTAACGATATATATCATTTTTTTACATTGATATATTTTATTTCTGAAATAGATATCTAACACGTTGATTCATCAATATCTTTTTCCCGGTTTAATGAGATCATTTTTTTATATATATATTTATATATTATAGTGATATGATTTAATGATAATTTCATTTTCTTTGGTATCTTTGCATTTACAATTCCTCATGTGCTATGTGTATGAATTATAATAAATTTCGAAATTTGTTAACACTAGTAATTACAAATATGTGGTTTAATGATCATTTTCATAAACAAACAATAAACATAAGTCAGTGTAATAGTATAGACTCTTTTTTTCGCTTTGACATATTTTATTTTTGGATAGATATCTAACATGTTATTCATTTATATCTTTTTCTTCATGTTCAATGAGGTCATTTTTCTTTTTTCATATTCATATATTTTATTTAAAGACATATATCATGTTAAATCATAGTTGGTAACTCTAAATGTGTCATATACCTTAGATATTTACTATTTGTTATTATTTAAACACTTACTATATGATTTTTCTATCTCTATTATTCCAATAAATATTTAATGGAAAAAATACAATTATTTAATATTTGAACATAAATTTCTCAACAATTTACTAATCTCATTAAAACAATGGATAGTTTGAAACAATGTTTCTTTGTTTTTTACAAAACTATGGTTATTATTTTTTTTGGAATAAACATGGTACTAGGCTCACTAAAATTTTCTAACGTTTATGTTTTTGATTGAGTTATAGATAACAAAATGGATGTTATCAACATTACACAATCTAAAATCAATATTATAAAATTGATATTTGTAACTATTTTCATTCAATTTTCTACATCATTAAATACTTATTACAGTATTTTTCATAATGATTTTTCTCTTGCTCGATTTTATGTATCTTTGTCTCACTCTTTCATATTTTTTTTAATTTTTTTTCAAGCAACATTGATATTAGTGTAATGATACATTGAATACCCCACATATTGAAAATGCTCGATAGTTTTCTTTTAGTTTACCTTGAATATTAATTCCAAGATCAATGAGATGTATCATTTATAACATTACTAATCTTTTTTTATAAGTGGTGAGATTTTTAAGAAAAATATGGAGAAGATATAGTTTGAATGGGTTTAAGGGTTAAAAATACATATTTTATTTAAAGAGCTCATAAATTCAAATCTAATTTATGGTAGAATATGTAATCCTTCATTGATTCTGAAAGAAAGTGAAATCTAATGATATGATTTTTTAAGAATACCTACTAAATGTTGGAACTAATGGTTCCATGTCATGTGTGTCATGTGTATTACGAGTTGTTAGTGAATATTATGAGGTGTTCTTATATATGTGGTTGTTTTCCATGTGTATGAATTGTTGGTGTGTCATGCCTCAGTCATAGATCTACTTTCTTAGGATATAGATTTGTGGAAGGCAGTTATTTACATCCTATATATGTGGTTGTTATAATAAAAAATTGTTATAATCAAAAATAAATATAGTGTGGTTTTATGTTGTGTGTAATTCTTCTCTCTCTCTATTTTGTAACAATTCATTTTTTTTTCTACTAATAAGAAAACTTATCATAACTTAGTTGTCAAACCAGCTGTGAGGGAAACCATCTTTGGTTGTTATTCTAGAATGCAAGATGGCTCATCAGTTTTATTCAAGGAAAACCATACCACCTCAAACAACTCACTTTAATCGCATAATGAAATAGGATTTCACTCCTATCATATGTTTCTAAATCTTAAAACGTTAACTTGTTTCCTTAGATCAGAAAAACACAAACTTTTAACAAAACACAAACAATTCTATAACCATTATAACAGTTCGATTCAAACGGAAAATTCCAATAAATATCTACATATTTTTTAAAACACCACCCAAAAGTACTACTTAAAAATGAGCCAAAACTTTCTGGACAATATTTGATATAGTCGCATAGTGCAATTTAATCTATCCGATCATTAATTGCATGGGTTTTAACGAGTCCAACGCCGCTGATTTAATGAATGATGATTTTGATGACTTCACCATTATTCAGCATGGTAAAGGTAATTTTGATGACTTCACCGTGATTTAGCATGGTAAAGGAAAAAGGAATTTAAAAGGGATTGGATTCAACTGACAAATCAATCTTATTTCTCGTTTGGTTGACTTATAAATGTTGCAAATAATGGTTTTATGTTATGTGTATAATAGATTGTTTATTTGTGGGTATTATGAAGTGTTATTATATATGTGGTTATTTTTCATGTATATGAATTATTAGTGTGTCATATTTAAGTTATAGATCTACTTTCTTAAAATATAGATTTGTAGAAGTCAGTTATTTATAGCTGTTATAATAAATAAAAAAATATATTTTGGTTTTATAATCAATAAAAAATATAGTTTGGTTCTCTTTCTCTATTTTCTAACCATTCAAATTTTTTTTCTTTTACTAATAGGAAAACTTATAATAACTTAGTTGTCAAACCAGCAGTGACAACAATCAACTTTGGTTCTTATCTTAGAATGTAGGATGACTCATCACTTTTATTCAAGAAAAACCATATCCCCTGAAACAACCCACTATGGTCCATAATGGAACAAGCTTTCAATCCTATTATATACTTTTAGGTCTTGAGATGTTAACTTATTTCTTTACATGAAAAAAAACACAAACTCTTAACAAAACAAAAACAATTTTATAACCATTCGATTCAAACGAAGAATTTCAATAAATATTTACTAACATATTTTTTAAAAAACCACTCAAAAATATACTTAAAAATGAGCCAAAACGTTTGTCTAGTGTATTTGATATAGTCGCATAGTGCGATTTAATCTATCCGATGATTAATTGCATGACATGGGTTTTAACGAGTCCAAGACTGATTTAATGAATGATGATTTTGATGACTTCACCGTGATTCAGCATGGTAAAGGAAAAAGGAATTTAAAAGGGATTGGACTCTAAACCGTGAGAGGACCGGCGGACAAACCAACCCTATTTCTGGTTTGCTCGGCTTATAAAGCTTGGGCAGTGTCCATAATGGGAGCTCAAACATCCCCATCTCATCTTCTCTTATTTGACCAACCGCCAAATCAGGATGTCTGCAGCATCTCATGACGAATCCGCCGCTGCAACAGCGGCACAAGTTGAATTGGATCCTTATCGTCTTCATATGTAATGGGGAGGCTGAGGAGCATACAGCATGGAGGCATGGAGCTCCACCCTCTTACCATCAGGTCAACAAGTTGTTTGAAGAAGGCCGAACTCAGGTTCGCTTTTGTATTTGCACTTTTGTCTTGTACCATTTAATTCCGATGTTTGATATGATTTTACAGATGCAGTAATTATTTAAATCCATATGTGCAGGTATGGCCAAAAGGTTCCTTGGAAGAAACTGTGGAGAAGTTGGTGAAAACCTGGGAGATGGAGCTGTCTCATAAGACAAACATACAAGATTTCAAATCAATTGACACTTCCAGCTTTTCTATGAGTGTTAACGGTAATATTTCAGATATATATCTAGTTAAGTAATTAACATATACACCTCACTTGTCTCAGTGTGCCTTTCCCTCTGATCAATTGTGAAATTCATGCAGGAAAGCCTGCGTTATCAGGAAAAGAGACCCTCGATATGGGAAGCTACAATGCACTCCTTCAGACATCTTTGCCGGAGGAACTTCAATACTACAAGACGTCCATGGAAACATTTGAGTCCTCTCATGACATATTTCGAACTTCGTTTCCCACAGGTTTTGCTTGGGAAGTGGTTCAAGTCTATACAGGCCCCCCACTTGTAACTTTCAAGTTCAGGCATTGGGGTGTCATGGAAGGGCCTTTCAAAGGTCATAAACCAACGGGAGAAACCGTGCAATTCATTGGAATTGCTATTGCTAAGGTCAGCACACTCAACTGTACACAAGTATTACAGAATCCTGCAACTCATGTAGCTGTTCAGTATTAAAGCGCTGTGATATTTTAAGAAATTACTAATGTCTAGAGCCTGTAATGCATGAATGTGCATCAGAGTTTGCAGACATTTTCGGTTATAGTAGTGGTGGTTTATTAGAATTGGTGAAAAGTATTTAATAACTGAAGGGTTGTTAATGTTGTGCAGGTAGATGAGGGAATGAGGATTGTGGAGGTGGAAGTGTACTACGACCCTGCAGAGCTTTGTGGGGGACTTTTGAAGGGACCAGTGGAGGAGAGTTATGGGGATTATAAAAAAGGAACAGAAGGTTGCCCCTTTTACGCTGGAATTGCTCATGACCTCTCCATCTCCAAATAAGCAGTATATGGAATTCTATATAGAGCAATTCTATTATTGTATATTGTTGATTTCTTTTACTGCATCCATAACAAAAGGAGAAGAACTTGAAGTTTGGTTTGTTTGGATAAGGACGGTGGCAAAATACCATTATTTTGAGTTTATAGTTAAATACAACTTGAGATTTCAGACAGGCGCCAGTGGCAACCATCACACCGTTGGATGGGACTTTCAGATGTTTATAACTTTTGGTTTCTTTCATAAAATGTAGATGAAGTTTCTTACAGAATGGGTGAGGTTAAATATTAATTAATTAATTAATTAAAATCAAAGTTTAAATTTAAAAAAAAAATCATTTGCTGCTTACATACCGGGTAAGATATTTCATAATATTTTAACTTTAGAATGAATTTAAATTTAAATCTATATATATAGACAAGATACATTTTTTACTGTTACCTCCTCACCACTTTAATCTATAACTTTTAGATATATTTTTCTTCATAGGGACACGTTTTCACTTCTTTAATGTACAATTTTGACCAACACATTTTTTTTTTATATGGATGGGTCCTCAACCTCTTTAATGTAAAATTTTGACCTATACCTTTTTTTAAGAGGGATACATCTGATCTATTTAATGTATAATTTTGATTTCATGGACTATTTTTACTGAGGTATTTTAAGGAGCAATTTATTTATATAGATAGTCCATTCAAGATAGTCCATTGAGGTATTTTAAGGAGCAATTTCTTTATATAGATAGAGCATTGAGATAGTCCATTGAAGATGTGGTGAATGTATATGCTTTCCGGAACATCAAGTATGTGGGATTGCAGAACAGGGGAGAAGCAGAAGTTGATACGATTTGAGGGTTTAAGACTATTTACAAGAAAGAGGATCTTAACATATTGTGATCTCAAAAGGGAAATTTTTCCTTGGTAGCCGTCATTGGTATCGGAGCAACTAGAACAATGTTTTGTGTGTGTAATTTACAGTAAAGATGTCGCCCACGAGAGGAGCAAGTGTTGGCATAGGTCAAGGAAGACCTGTAGCAAATGAATACTTCTTGAAGAAATTAGACATTTGTGTACAAGAATGGAAGCAATGGAACCTGCTCAGAGGAGTGAACCTAATGTGGTAACTACTAGTGCTGAGGAAGAATCTTTTGATGAAGAAGCAGAGGAAGACATTAAAGAAAACAAAGTTCTCAGAATGTTGATAAAAGTGGTAGACCGAAGCTGGAAGTACCTATGTATGATGGGAATTTAAATGTAGAGGAATTAATGGACTAGATAAGTTCATTAGATAAATACTTTGATTTTGAAGAGGTTGAAGACATGAAGAAAGTAAAATTTGCAACAACAAGGCTAAAGGGACATGCAAATTTATGGTGGGATGAGTTGCAGGCATCCAAAGAAAGGAAAGGTAAGTCTAAAATAAAGAACTGGGATAAAATGGTCCAGAAAATTAAAATCAAATATATGCCAAAGGATTATCAAATTAGTCTCTTTAAGAAACTGCAAAATTTAAGACAAAAGGGGATGACAATCAAAGAATACATTGAAGAATTTTACAAGTTAAATATAAGAGCTAAATATACTGAAGACAATGTGGAGAAGGTAGCCAGATATATAAATGGCTTAAGGTATGACATACAGGATGAAATCAAATTGTTAAACCTGAAGACTATTGAGGATGCTTACCGGGTAGCTTCGAAGGTAGAAGAGACAATGGTAAGGAAACAGAATCAGAAAAACAAAGGAAAGGGTCTAGCAGGAGGAAGAGCATCTTCTAAACCAAGATTTCACAATTCTCAAAATGAAGCAGGAGGCTCTAGCAATCGACTACCACAGAGAGGAGACTTTGGTGGAAGAATATTTGGAATGAGAGGAAGATGTCGAGGAAGAGAAATACGGTGCTACACATGTGGTGAATTTGGACACATATCATGGGACAATCCTAAAAACAAACCAAAAAATCAAAGGAATGTGAATATAACTGAGGCAAAGGAAGAAAACCCTCAGGTCGTAGGGAAGGAAGAACCACCTAAGGTTAGAGAGTCTTTTTTATTAAAAAGAGTGTTGCTTAAGGCAGAAAAGGAAGTAAATGAACCAAATCAAAGGAAAAGTTTATTCAGGACTGTGTGTAAGTCAAAAGGGAAATGTTGCAAGGTTGTGATAGACAACGAAAATACTAATAATCTTGTCTCCACAGGGATGGTAGAGAAGTTGGGGTTGGTGAAAATGGTACAACCCACTCCTTATAGAGTGTCATGGTTGCAGAAGGGACATCAACTCTTACTGACAGAGCAAAGCAAGGTGGAGATTCAGATAGGTACACACAAAGATGGTGTGTTATGTGATGTGATCCCAATGGACGTGTGTCATGTGTTGCTAGGAAGACCTTGGAAGTGCAACAGGAAGGGCATTCATGATGGTAGCAGGAATACTTATTCCTTAGAGAAGGATGGACAAAAGCATGTATTGTTTCCGTTAAAAGATGAAATAGTCAAAGAAGAACCTGGAATCAAAGTTTTGCTTATCAGTGAGAAGGAATTGTTGCGTGAAGTCAAAAGGGAGATGAACTGCAATTTGTTGTCGTAGGAAAACTAAAGGTAATTTTGACTTCAACCAATTTAGATGATCTTCCTGTTGAAATTAAAAATTTGTTGAATGATTATGTTGACATTATTGTGGACAAATTGCCAAATGCTTTACCCCCAATTAGAAGTATCAACGATCATATAGACTTGATTCATGGTGCAAGCCTACCTAATAAAGTAGCTTATAAATTAACTCCTTCGGAAAATGAAGAAATTAAAAGACAGGTACAAGAATTATCAGACAAAGGGTTAATAAGAGAGATTCTAAGTCCATGTGCAGTACCAATGGTGATTAGTCCAAATAAACGAGGTGAATGGCGCATATGTGTGGATTCCAGAGCGATAAATACGATCACTATCAGGTACAAATTTCCACCACCTTGAATAGATGATTTGATGGATTATTTGAGTGGATCAAAATATTTTTCTAAGATCGATTTAAAGAGTGGATACCATCAAATAAGAATTAGAGGGGGTGATGAATGGAAGACTTCCTTTACAACAAATAATGGGTTATATGAATGGTTGGTGATGCCTTTTGTGCTCACAAATGCACCAAACACATTCATGAGGTTAATGAATGAAGTCTTAAAGGAATTTACAGGGAAGTTTTTGATAGTGTATTTTGATGATATTCTAATTTTTAGTTAGAACAAGGAAGAACATTTAGAACATCTCAAGATGGTATTGAGTACCTTACAAAGAGAAGTTGTTGATAAACTTGAAGAAATGCAATTTCATGAAAAAGGAACTGGTATACCTGGGATTTGTAATATCAGAAGAATGGTTGAAGATGGATTCCGAGAAGATACAAGAAATTTTAAATAAATAAATAAATAAATTGTGAGAAACTTGTTTTAGCCTTACCTACTTTTGACAAAACGTTTCAAGTAGAAACTGATGCTAGTGGGACAATAATTGGAGCCGTGTTGAGTCAAAAACAGAGACATATAGCTTATTTCAGTGAGAAATTGAACGAGGCTAAACAAAATTACTCATCATATGACAAAGAATTTTATGTTATTGTGCAAGAACTAAAAAGATGGAGACATTATTTGCTGCCTAAAGAATTTGTTTTATACTCTAACAATCATGCACTACATTTTAGATACAACAAACAAAAATTGAGTCAAAAGCATGCCAAATGGGTGTAATTTCTGCAAAGTTTCACCTTAGTAATCAAACACATGAGTGGAAAATCAAATAAAGTTGTTGATGCTTTGAGCAGAGTGAATTTGGTTTTGTAGGAGTTGAAATCCGACACGTTGGGATTTGAAGAAATGATGGACATGTACCAAGAGGATGTAGACTTTAAAGACATATCTAGGTGTTAAAAATCTTGTTGTTCACAATAGAATCCAATGGTTGGATTACATGCAACAAGGAGCCATGTTGTTCAAAAACAATAAATTATGCATACCTAAGTGTTCAATGAGAGAGAATCTGATCAAAGAAAAGCATAGTGGGGGAACATATGGACACTTTGGAGAAGACAAAACATTTTTCCAGGCAAATGTTTTTTTTTTTTTTCCTAGAATGGAAACTAATGTAAAGAAGTTTGTTGAGAAGTGCAGGATTTGTCAGCATGCCAAAGGAAGAAGTCAGAACACTGGATTATACCATCCATTTCCAATTCCAAACAAGCCATGGGACGCAGCCAACATGGATTTTGTTTTGGGTTTGCCTAAAAGAAAAGAGGAAATGATTCCATATACGTTGTACTAGATAGATTCTCTAAAATGGCTTATTTTATTGCTTGTAAGAAAACTAATGATGCAACACATATTGCTAATCTGTTTTTCTTAGAAATTGTAAGATTACATGGGCTATTCATAAGTTTTGTTTCAGAGAGAGACACTAAGTTCCTAGGACACTTTTGGAGGACTCTATGGAAGAAGTTGGGTACAAACCTCAGTTTTAGTTCAACCTATCATCCTTAAACAGATGGGAAAACTGAAGTGGTGAATATAAGCTTGGGAAACATTTAAGAAGTTTGGTTTATAAGAATCCAAAACAGTGGGATTTGGAACTTGCTCAAGTTGAATTCGCTTACAATGATACTCCAAATAGGAGTACAGGTATGAGCCCATTTTAAATTGCTTTTGGAATGTACCTTAGAGGAGCATACGAACTCATAAATTTGGGGAAGCGGGAAATAAGGAGTGCAAAGGCTAAAGAATTTGCAGAACAAATGTAGAAGTTGCAAGAAGATGTAAAATAGAGATTGCAAGAAAGCAGAAGTAAGTACAAGGAAAGGGCTGATATGAGAAGGAAAGAGAAGGAATTTCATATAGGTGATTTGGTTATGGTTTATTTGAGGAAGGAAAGATTTCTTGTAGGGACATAAAACAAGTTGAAATTGAAAAAGATAGGACCATGCAGAATATTGAGAAAATTCTCTGCAAATCCCTATGAAATAGAACTCCCAAAAGGAATTGGAATTTTTCCCATATTTAATGTTGTAGATTTATACCCCTACAGAGAATCAGGAAAAAAAGAGTAATAGATGAACTTGTGAATGGGGAAATTTAGACTTTAAAGTGGAAGGAACAATTGTGAAAAACAACACAAAGGGAAGTGGAAGCAGTTTTGGATAAGAGAATGACCAAGAAAACCAGAGGAAAAAGTCATTATCATTATTTGATTAAATGGAAGGGGCAGCCAATAGAAGACGCCAGTTGGCTGACAGCAGTTGAAGTGCAAAAGTATCAGATTGATCCTCAAGTTTTGATGGAACATTCTCTTCTTCCCTGGGAATCTAATGCAGGAACATCAAACTATATCGATTCACTTTGACCTAACCAGTCAAAATAATTTACCAAAGAGGGTTGGTCCTCTTAATTTTCTTTAATTATTTGTTTGTAATAAGTTGTTAAGACTGCCAAGTTGGCAATGAACCGATTGAATTTGTTAGCACAGGTGTTTTATAGTCCAATTAATTAGGGATTGATTTGTTGGGGAATTCAAATAGGATATGGTTGTAAATCCCTTTGAATAAGGATAGCGAGTATAGAAAGAATGGGTAGGGCTTTTGGAGCACCCAAATTCAATGTAAATCAAGCCATTAAGGGCAAGAGTTAATTCTGAGTTTTAGTTTTTCAATACATAGTTGATTTAAGAAAAATCTTTGTATATCGCATCACTTTGCATTAATGAATAAATATATAAGTTTGGCTTATAGTTAAATACAACTTGAGATTTTAGACAGGCGCCAATGGCAACCATCACACCTTTGGATGAGACTTTTAAATGTTTATAAATTTTGGTTATCTTCCTAATATGTAGATGAAATTTGTCGCTTACAAAATGGGTGAGGTTAAATATTAATTAATTAATTAATTAAAATGTAAATATAAATTAAAAAATAAAAAATTAACTTTACAATGAATTTATATTTAAATCTCTCTTTCAATATAGTATATATATATATATATGACCAGATACATTTTTACTATACCTCCTCACCCCTTTAATCTGTAATTTTTAGATATACTTTTCTTGATAGGGGACACGTTTTCACCTCTTTAACGTACAATTTCGATTTCATGGAACATTTTTAGTGAGGTATTTTAAGGAGCAATTTATTTATACAATTAATATATGGTTTTGATTTATCTGATCCCTTATAGATTTATATAATCACCTTATAATTTACATAGACCATTTTTAATGAGATATTTTAAGGGATTTTTTATACAATAATAATATATGTATTTATCTAATTAAGTGTAATAAGTTTTTTTTTTCCTTATTTTCGTTTATAATTTTTTTTTCTATTCATTTTTAGTATGATAATTCATTGTATCCAGCAAAATAGCTTTACAACGGTCTTTTTAAAAATATAAAATATTAGATAAATATACACCATCTTTAAAAATTATATAATTTCATTTTCTATTCATTTTTAGTATGAATAATTCATTGTAGGAGCAAAATTAGCTTTAAACGGCTTTTTAAAAATATAAAATATTAGATAAATATACATAATCTTTAAAAATTATAGAATTATTAAATAAATGTATAGAAGAGAGAGGGAGGCATTAAACTCCTAATAGAATTAGTTGCAATGTTTAATAATTTTAGATCATTTAAACACAATATTCAAAAATTGGTAGACAATTACTGTTGGAGAGTAAGTTGTAGAAAATCAAGATTATATTACATAAAATTTAAAAACAAAGTCTAAATAAGGAACCATCAACTTAAGCAAAATAGGTCAACAATCTTGAAAATCTTAATATGATGGAAAAAAGCTAAATAAAAATTTAGACCCAAGCTAACTAAATTAGACCATGAGCCTAAATCTTATCATTTTTGGTTTAAAAGTAAAGAAAGATGAGAACACACTAGCACTAGTGAAGAAGGAACTATAAAATAAGTAACGAATGTAAACAACTTATGTCATGGAAGCGAAGAGGATGGGTAAAACAGTTGAGCATAAAGATAAGTTAATTCATGTTACAACAAGTATTAATGACCATAATTATGGTATATTCATTAAAATTCTAAGTTTAAAAGGGTCAGAAATATTTATAAATCAAGACCTCTTTATGAAGGAAAATGAACAACAATTAGCAATAGAAAAGCTATTATTAGGGATGGAAACCAAAAAGATAATAATAGATAGGAATTTGAGACACTTTAAGATCCTCTTTTGGAATTGTTGTAGATTTCCATGGAGCAAAAGGCATATGTTAAGTTGGATCTAAAGTGAAATTAATATTCTATGGCTTCTTGAAACTTGGGAGGATGGAAAATCTAAGGTCTTTAATAAAAGGATTTGTCTTATGTTTGGTATAGAACAAGAAATCCTATTGTAGAACGATTAGAGGTATAGCTTTTTACATGAAAAGGAACATGTTTCCTAACATTAGGCTTCACAAAGAATACCGTATCATTTAGTGCATTTGGATGGATATTTTCATGTATTATGTTAAGAAGATTTATATACCAATATGTTATTGTTTCCTATTAAGTTTATGTTTTATAAGAAAAACAATCTAGATAAACATTGTACTTATAATGACTTAGAACAAGATATTTATAGTCTAACAAATGAAGGCATTATCCTCTTGCTAGGATACTTTAATGCTAGAAAATTAATTAAATTACTATTTTAAGCAAATATTCCAACCCTAATCCTCTATGGCTAGATGGGGACATTATTTTAAATAGTGGATGCAAAGAAACCATGAAATTGGAAACCTGTTATCAATATTAATTACAAATATGTGGTTCAATGATAATTTTGAAAAACAAAGGATAAATATCAAGTCAATTCAATGATTTAAATCATTTTTCTTCACATTAACATATTTTATTTTTGGATGGATACAATGATATAGACCATTTTTCTTCACATTGATATATTTTATTAATATGTTGATTCATCAATGATTCATCCATATCTTTTTCTTCATATTCAATGAGGTAATTTTTCATTTTTCATATTTATATATTGCAAATGTATGATTCAATGATAATTTCGTTTCCTTTGTTATTTTTTCCTTTACAATTCGTTATGTGTTATATATGTGTATACATGGTAATAAATTTGGAAACTTGTTAACAATATTATTTACAAATGTGTGGTTGAATGATCATTTTGAAAAACAAGCAATACACATCAAGTTAATTCAATGATATAGATAGTTTTTCTTCACATTTCCTGGGTATATATCTAACTTGTTGATTCATCCATATCTTTTTCTTCATGTTCAATGAGGTCATTTTTTTTCATATTCATATATTTCATTTATTTAAATATATATATCATGTTAAATCATAGTTGGTAACTCTAAATGTGTTCACATTGACATATTTTATTCTTGGGTAGATATCTAACATGTTAATTCATCATATCTGATGGCCTCCTGCCACGGTATGAATCCCAATGAACAAGCGTATTAGCTGGCGTCTTAAATGTAATATTGAATGGCACTGTACGTGCCTTGGTCTCCGGGTTTAGGGTTTAGAAACTGGTTTTACCGACCCTCACCTACACCAACCGGTCATCACTAATCAAAAGGGCGTTGACAACCCAAATGACAATCATTTCTCCATTCTCGTTCGCGGGGTCACTCCGCCAAGCTCTCAGCTGCCCTGTGGAAGAAACCCTGTTTGCTCTGCGACTGTGCTAATGTCGTCTCCGTGGTTAACTCCGCCTCCAAAAGAATTTGATGGTAAGTTCCTTCGGCCTACAAGAGTTCAGTCACACTGTTTGCGTTGGTTTACCACTGTAAGTGTGGGTTTCTTGTTTGTTCTCCGTCTCGGTGCTGGCATTAGCTTATGACTTGATTTGTTTTGGTGTCTAACAGGTCTGTCGTTCTCCCAGCTTCGTTTCACCTTCGATAACCAGGTAATGGCACCGGCTCCATGCTATATTATCTTTGCCCTTTTCTATCTGGCTCTGACCGTCTCGGCCACATGTCTTCAGGTTACTATTACTGGCTTGTTTGGTCTTCTCCTCGTCGCCCGGCTTTCTGGTAAACCCTAACGCTCTCCTTCGTTCTGATATTGTTACTGCTTCAACACAAATACATGCATTTTCAGGTTTTAATCTCTGTCGGTTGTTCTTGCAGGTGAACTCTGGTCTGGTTGTCAAACTCGTGGTGCTGCTACCCGCATTGTTCCCACGCTTCTCCCCGGGTAGTGACTTAATATACTCCTGTAGCTTTGTAATTGCAGTCTATGTCGTTTCTTTAGGCTTTCTTTATGGCAATAGGTTACGGTCTCGGTCTGCAATCTTTTGAAGTCCTGTTATAGTCGTGGCTTCGACTTGCTCTCTGTAATAGTTTACTCAAACGGTGTCTGTGGCTTCAAACCCTCGTGGGTTTTTCTGGACTTCGGCTCTGTGGATGTAATCCGGTTTTTGCTTCTGTTTTAAATGATAGTCGTGGGTTTCGAACCCTTGCTCTGTTCGACTATTTTGTTCACAACTTTGAACCGAGGGTTTTGACCAAACCCTGGTCTACTCCTCCTTAAACTGTTATGAATGTAATGTATTCGGCCTTTGTCAGTTAATCAATGATATATCTGCAATTTCGTCCTGTAGAACGCTCGGTGGATACCGAACTCACTTTGCATGCGTTTTATGATACATTTGTTTGACTGTAATCTGGTTCTAGTTTGATTACTCAGGTCTTGTGGTTACATAAATTTATGGCTATTCGATGACTATCTGTCTTTTACATATATCAAATGAAAAAGAAGGAAAGCTCTGGTTCTTATTACGTCATTCTATTTGACTGTATCTGTTCTTTTACATTATCATACGAAAAAGAAAGAATGTCTCTATTCTCTGTTATAATATGCTATCAGAATGTAGGATGGTCGCTTTTGGAATACCTGGTTTCCGTTCGCATGTACAGGCTTCTCTGCCTTTCTGGTTTTTGTAATTTTCGCTTGCCTGAGTTTTCTTCTGCCGCGCCTTTCTCTGGGTGTACACTTGTGTGTACAGTCGAGACTGTGCGTTGGTGGAAGGTGCTGTGTTGTTTGCGCCCGCTCCACTTACAATCGATCTGTCTTCTGCTTTAGTGGGTTTTACAATACACAGAAATAATATACTGGGATTTACAGCACACAGGAATAATATACTGTAGAATAATATTTGTCACAGTGATGAAATAAGAATAAATAAGTAATGAATCTTGGTTTCTAGAGAATGACTGTATGTTTCTATTGTTGTTCTTCAAACTGAGAGAGGAAACTTTTCAATCTTTTTTTCGTTCTTTTAACTCAGAGAGTCAAACTGTTCCTGTTCGGTTGGAACCAACCCAACAGATTGACAACTGTTTTCTGATAATTGTTTTAAACTAATACAATGCCTCTTTTAAATAAAAATCAACTAATCCAGCAAAATAATGTTTCTGTTTCTAACTCCTAAGTAAAACAAGATAAATGCATGGCTAATAAAAGTAAATAAAAACAGTAAATAAAATAATCGACAAGGTGTCCAAATTCTGACTGAGACTGCCAGCCTCATTCTGCCTCCTCAGAGCTGGATGCTCCTGCATCAGGCTCCCGGGGTGACAAAAAGTCATGGCTCCGTTCCATGAGGTCTTT
>APFE030152456.1:35180-50003 GCA_000404065.3 Pinus taeda
AGTCATAAGACTTATGTCCCAACTTATGACAACGGTAACACTGGACAATCCCTCTGCCCCGACCAAAGCCTCGTCCTCTCTGAGCTGGTCGTCCTTCCCTATTACTGTTGTCTCTCTCTGTCGTACCAGTAGACTTAGAACTGCTGCCTTCCTCATTCGAGACTGTACCTCTCCCTCTGCCATACACTTTACCTTTTCCTCTGCCAGAACCACCTCCTCTCTGGGAGTTCTGCTTTCTGTTTATCTTCTCTTCAGCCTTCAATGCAAATTGATAGGCTTCATCTAACGTCTGTGGTGAAAGGATACCAATTTCGTCTAAAATCTCCCCTCTCAAGCCATTTACATATCTGGCTGTCTTCTCTGAGGTATCTTCCACATATCCTGCTCGCAGATTTAATTTGTAGAATTCCTCTGTAAATTCTCTCACAGTCATTCCCCTCTGTTTCAGGTTCTGTACCTGCCTGTATAACATAATGTGATAGTCCTTCGGTAAGAACTTCTCCTTCAGCTTTGCTTCCATCCTAGCCCATTTCTTGATTGGCTGTTTGCCTAACCTCCTCCTTTCTGCCTGTACACTGTCCCACCATAACGACGCATGTCCTTTCAACTTGGTGGCGGCAAACCTTACTTGTTTGTCTTCGCTGGTCTCCTCAAACTCAAAGAATTTATTCACTTCACTTAACCAGTCTAACAACACTTCTGCCGACAAACTTCCATCATAGGTAGGCAACTCATGCTTCGGTTTATGGCTGGATAGCAAAACTGACTTTACCATTCTCAGTTCTGGTGTTATTCCCTCAAACTCATCCTGCTCTGGCTCAACTGCCTCTTCATCACTGTTATCTGCTGGATTTCTTCTTCCTCCAGCCTCTATTACTGCTAATCTCTCTCTCAAAACTCTTATCTCTTCTCGTAATCCATCATCCACTGGTCTATGACCCAATCGTCCTCTGCCTCTTCCTCTTCCTCTTGCTCTTCCTCTTGCCTCACCTTCGCCTTCTGCTTGTTCCATTGTTTCTAACTCAAAAAACTCTACCTCTGATACCACTTATGATGGCCTCCCGCCACGGTATGAATCCCAATGAACAAGCGTATTAGCTGGCGTCTTAAATGTAATATTGAATGGCACTGTACGTGCCTTGGTCTCCGGGTTTAGGGTTTAGAAACTGGTTTTACCGACCCTCACCTACACCAACCGGTCATCACTAATCAAAAGGGCGTTGACAACCCAAATGACAATCATTTCTCCATTCTCGTTCGCGGGGTCACTCCGCCAAGCTCTCAGCTGCCCTGTGGAAGAAACCCTGTTTGCTCTGCGACTGTGCTAATGTCGTCTCCGTGGTTAACTCCGCCTCCAAAAGAATTTGATGGTAAGTTCCTTCGGCCTACAAGAGTTCAGTCACACTGTTTGCGTTGGTTTACCACTGTAAGTGTGGGTTTCTTGTTTGTTCTCCGTCTCGGTGCTGGCATTAGCTTATGACTTGATTTGTTTTGGTGTCTAACAGGTCTGTCGTTCTCCCAGCTTCGTTTCACCTTCGATAACCAGGTAATGGCACCGGCTCCATGCTATATTATCTTTGCCCTTTTCTATCTGGCTCTGACCGTCTCGGCCACATGTCTTCAGGTTACTATTACTGGCTTGTTTGGTCTTCTCCTCGTCGCCCGGCTTTCTGGTAAACCCTAACGCTCTCCTTCGTTCTGATATTGTTACTGCTTCAACACAAATACATGCATTTTCAGGTTTTAATCTCTGTCGGTTGTTCTTGCAGGTGAACTCTGGTCTGGTTGTCAAACTCGTGGTGCTGCTACCCGCATTGTTCCCACGCTTCTCCCCGGGTAGTGACTTAATATACTCCTGTAGCTTTGTAATTGCAGTCTATGTCGTTTCTTTAGGCTTTCTTTATGGCAATAGGTTACGGTCTCGGTCTGCAATCTTTTGAAGTCCTGTTATAGTCGTGGCTTCGACTTGCTCTCTGTAATAGTTTACTCAAACGGTGTCTGTGGCTTCAAACCCTCGTGGGTTTTTCTGGACTTCGGCTCTGTGGATGTAATCCGGTTTTTGCTTCTGTTTTAAATGATAGTCGTGGGTTTCGAACCCTTGCTCTGTTCGACTATTTTGTTCACAACTTTGAACCGAGGGTTTTGACCAAACCCTGGTCTACTCCTCCTTAAACTGTTATGAATGTAATGTATTCGGCCTTTGTCAGTTAATCAATGATATATCTGCAATTTCGTCCTGTAGAACGCTCGGTGGATACCGAACTCACTTTGCATGCGTTTTATGATACATTTGTTCGACTGTAATCTGGTTCTAGTTTGATTACTCAGGTCTTGTGGTTACATAAATTTATGGCTATTCGATGACTATCTGTCTTTTACATATATCAAATGAAAAAGAAGGAAAGCTCTGGTTCTTATTACGTCATTCTATTTGACTGTATCTGTTCTTTTACATTATCATACGAAAAAGAAAGAATGTCTCTATTCTCTGTTATAATATGCTATCAGAATGTAGGATGGTCGCTTTTGGAATACCTGGTTTCCGTTCGCATGTACAGGCTTCTCTGCCTTTCTGGTTTTTGTAATTTTCGCTTGCCTGAGTTTTCTTCTGCCGCGCCTTTCTCTGGGTGTACACTTGTGTGTACAGTCGAGACTGTGCGTTGGTGGAAGGTGCTGTGTTGTTTGCGCCCGCTCCACTTACAATCGATCTGTCTTCTGCTTTAGTGGGTTTTACAATACACAGAAATAATATACTGGGATTTACAGCACACAGGAATAATATACTGTAGAATAATATTTGTCACAGTGATGAAATAAGAATAAATAAGTAATGAATCTTGGTTTCTAGAGAATGACTGTATGTTTCTATTGCTGTTCTTCAAACTGAGAGAGGAAACTTTTCAATCTTTTTTTCGTTCTTTTAACTCAGAGAGTCAAACTGTTCCTGTTCTGTTGGAACCAACCCAACAGATTGACAATTGTTTTCTGATAACTGTTTTAAACTAATACAATGCCTCTTTTAAATAAAAATCAACTAATCCAACAAAATAATGTTTCTGTTTCTAACTCCTAAGTAAAACAAGATAAATGCATGGCTAATAAAAGTAAATAAAAACAGTAAATAAAATAATCGACAAGGTGTCCAAATTCTGACTGAGACTGCCAGCCTCATTCTGCCTCCTCAGAGCTGGATGCTCCTGCATCAATATCTTTTTCTTCATGTTCAATGAGGTCATTTTTTTCATATTCATATATTTCATTTATTTAAAGATATATATCATGTTAAATCATAGTTGGTAACTCCAAATGTGTCATATACCCTAGATATTTACTATTCGTTATTATTTGAACACTTACGATGTGATTTTGGTATCTCTATCATTGCAGTAAATATTTAATGTAAAATATATATATTTAATTAATACTTGAACATACATTTCTCAACAATTTACTAATCTCATCAAAACAATGGATAATTGAAATAATGTTTCTTTATTTTTCACAAAACTATGCTTATTATTTTCATTGGGAAAAAAATTGCACTAAGCTTACTAAAATTTTCTAACATCTATGTTGTTGATTAAGTTATAGATAACAAAATGGATGTTATCAATATTACACAATCTAAAATCAATATTATAACATTGATGATTGTACCTCTATTTATTCAATTTTCTATCTCATTAAATCCTCATTCTTGTATTTTTCATAATGATTTTCCTCTTTCTGGATTTTATGTATCTTTATCTCACTCTTTCATTTTCTTCTTATTTTTTCAAGCAACATTGATATTAGTGTAATGATACATTGAATACCCCAGATATTGAAAATGCTCAGTAGTTCTCTTTTAGTATAGTTTGAATATTAATTCCAAGATCAACAAGATGTACCCTTTACAATATTAGTAATCCTTTTAATAAGTTGTGAGAAATTTAAGAAAAATATGGAGAATATATAGTTTGAGTGGGCTTAATGGTTAAGAATACATATTACATTTTCAGAGCTCATAATTTCAAATCTAAAGTGGGGTAGAGTATATACACCTCCCTAAATTTTAGGACAAAGTATATCCCTAAACTTTAGAATAAAGTAGAATATGTACATCTTCATTGACTCCTAAAGAAAGTGAAATCTAACAATGTAATTTTGAGAAAACCCTACCAAGTTGCACAATTCAATTCAAACTTTTTTTTTTACAAGTGGGAAAACTTATCATAACTCAGTGGTCAAACCAGCAATGAGGACAGCCATAATGGGTTACTACCCCATAATACAGGCTGACTCATTACTTTTATTCAAGGAAAACCATGCCAAATGGAACAGTGGGCTTGGTCCGTAAGGGAGCAAACTTTAACTCCTACCAAATTCTTATGTAGACTAATATATGTCACTTTAATAGTAGGTTATCTTCTAACTTTGACCATCAGAATCCCAATCCAAGTACTAAACTCCAAATTCACCATTTTAAAATTTGATGTGGAATCCACTCTGTTAAATCTATAGCTATCAATAAAATACTAGAAGTAGTAGCAGCCGGTGGAAGTCAATAAAATACTAGAAGTAGTAGCAGCCAGTGTCCCATTTCAAAGTAGTAGCAGCAGTCAGTGTCCCAAACTGGTGTGTGAAAAGGGAGTTCGTCGTTATGCATCTAAAGTCAAGTTTCATACCGTCACGGCAACGGCTACCAACAACCAGACATACTCTCGTAACCGCTGGCTGCCTCCTGGGGTTGAAGATTGAACAAGTCTGATGTATGGCAATTCAAAACTTTATGAAAAATAATAATTTTTTTCTATCAATTTCATAAAAGAAAATATTATAAAACCGTAAAATAATGGCTACATTTCCTAACGAAATGTTCCTTCATTAATGAAAATTTATGTTTTTCGTATTAGCTCTGACGTAATATAGGGTACTTATTCACAAAATTAACATAATATAGGGTATCTGTCCAGAAAATTAAATTAATTACATAGCTCATTTTCAAAGGATCCTACAACAGTGTTGATATATGCACAATTTTAAGTATTTAAAAAAAAATTAATAATGAAGAACATTAATTTTTATAACATTTATATGTTTATAAAATTTAATGTCCATTTTTAATGATGGGTTTAAAACTTATTTTTATAATAATAATTTTATTATTATTATTTGTTTTTATAATTATTTTTTTAGTCATGTATGTAAATCGTACCAAATTTATAATTTTAGTAACAATATTAATTACAAATGTAATGACAATTTCATTTCCTTGGTTATTTTTGTTTATACAGTAGTCACAGTCACGTGTTATGTATATAAATTGTAATATTAATTAAGAATGTGTGGTTGAATGATAAGTTTGAGAAAAAATAATAATAAACATCAAGTTAATTCAATGATATATATCATTTTTTTACATTGACATATTTTTTCTTAAATCTTTAATGAAATCATTTTTTTATATATTTATATATTAAGTGATATGATTCAATAATAATTTCATTTTCTTTGTTAGCTTTGCATTTACAATTCCTCATGTGTTAATTATTATTTTCTTTGTTATCTTTGCATTTACAATTCCTCATGTGTTATGTGTATAAACTGTAATAAATTTGGAAACTGGTTAACAATATTAATTACAACTATTTGGTTTAATGATCATTTTGAAAAACAATCAATAAACATCAAGTCAGTTCAATACTATAGACTTTTTTCTTCGCTTTGACATATTTTATTTTTGGATAGATATCTAACATGTTGATTCATCCATATCTTTTTCTTCATGTTCAATGAGGTCATTTTTCTTTTTTCGTATTCATATATTTAATTTAAAGACATATATCATGTTAAATCATAGTTGGTAACTCTAAATGTGTCATATACCTTAGATATTTACTATTTTTTATTATTTAAACCCTTACTATGTGATTTTTCTATCTCTATAATTACAATAATATTTAATGAAAAAAATACAATTAATTAATACTTGAACATAAATTTCTCAACAATTTACTAATCTCATTAAAACAATGGATAGCTTGAAACAATGTTTCTTTGTTTTTTTACAAAACTATGATTATTATTTTTATTGGAATAAACATGGTACTAGGCTTACTAAAATTTTCTAACATTTATGTTCTTTATTGAGTTATAGATAACAAAATGGATGTTGTCAACATTATACAATCTAAAATCAATATTATAAAATTGATAATTGTAACTATATTCATTCAATTTTCTACATCATTGAATACTTATTATTGTATTTTTCATAATGATTTTTCTCTTGCTAGATTTTATGTATCTTTATTTCACTCTTTCATTTTTATTTTTTATTTTTTCAAGCAACATTGATATTAGTGTAATGATACATTGAATACCCCACATATTGAAAATGCTCAATAGTTTTCTTTTAGTTTACCTTGAATATTAATTCCAAGATCAACGAGATGTATCATTTATAACATTACTAATCTTTTTTTGTAAGTGGTGAGATTTTTAAGAAAAATATGGAGAAGATATAGCTTGAGTGGGTTTAAGGGTTAAAAATACATATTTCATTTTATGAGCTCATAAATTCAAATCTAAATTATGGTAGAATATGTACACCTTCATTGATTATGAAAGAAAGTGAAATCTAATGATATGATTTTTTAAAAATACCTACCACATGTTGGAAGTAATGGTTCCATGCCACGTGTGTCATGTGTATTACAAGTTGTTAGTGAGTATTATGAGGTGTTCTTATATATGTGGTTGTTTTCCATGTATATGAGTTGTTGGTGTGTCATGTCTCAGCCATAGATCTACTTTCTTAGGATATAGATTTGTGGAAGGTAGTTATTTACATCCTATATATGTGGCTGCTATAATCAATAAAAAATATAGTGTGGTTTTATGTTGTGTGTAATTGTTTTCTCTCTCTAATTTCTAACAATTCATTTTTTTTTTCTACTAGTAGGAAAACTTATCACAACTTAGTTGTCAAACCAGCTATGAGGGCAACCATCTTTGGTTGTTATTCTAGAATGCAAGATGGCTCATCACTTTTATTCAAGGAAAATCATACCACCTTGAACAACTCACTACAGTCCCTTAACGAAACAGAATTTTACTCCTATCATATGTTTTTAAGTCTTAAAAGATTAACTTGTTTCCTTAACTAAAAAAACACAAACTTTTAACAAAACCATTATAGCAATGCGATTCAAACTGAAAATTCCAATAAATATCTACATATTTTTGAAAAAACCACTCAAAAGTACTACATAAAAATGAGCCAAAACGTTTGCAGACTATATTCGATATAGCCGCATGGTGCGATTTAAACGTTTGCAGACTATATTTGATATAGTCGCATAGTGCGATTTAATCTATCCGATGATTAATTGCATGGCATGGGTTTTAACGAGTCCAAGACTGATTTAATGAATGATGATTTTGATGACTTCACCGTGATTCAGCATGGTAAAGGAAAAAGGAATTTAAAAGGGATTGGACTCTAAACCGTGAGAGGACCGGCGGACAAACCAACCCTATTTCTGGTTTGCTCGGCTTATAAATCTTGGACAGTGTCCATAATGGGAGCTCGAACATCCCCATCTCATCTTCTCTTATTTGACCAACCGCCAAATCAGGATGTTTGCAGCATCTCATGACGAATCCGCCGCAGCAACAGCGGCACAAGTTGAATTGGATCCTTATCGTCTTCATATGTATGGGGAGGCTGAGGAGCATACAGCATGGAGGCATGGAGCTCCACCCTCTTACCATCAGGTCAACAAGTTGTTTGAAGAAGGCCGAACTCAGGTTCGCTTTTGTATGTGCACTTTTGTCTTGTACCATTTAATTCCGGAGGTTGATATGATTTTACAGATGCAGTAATTATTTAAATCCATATGTGCAGGTATGGCCAAAAGGTTCCTTGGAAGAAACTGTGGAGAAGTTGGTGAAAACCTGGGAGATGGAGCTGTCTCATAAGACAAACATACAAGATTTCAAATCAATTGACACTTCCAGCTTTTCTATGAGTGTTAACGGTAATATTTCAGATATATATCTAGTCAAGTAATTAACATATACACCTCACTTGTCTCAGTGTGCCTTTCCCTCTGATCAATTGTGAAATTCATGCAGGAAGGCCTGCGTTATCAGGAAAAGAGACCCTCGATATGGGAAGCTACAATGCACTCCTTCAGACATCTTTGCCGGAGGAACTTCAATACTACAAGACGTCCATGGAAACATTTGAGTCCTCTCATGACATATTTCGAACTTCGTTTCCCACAGGTTTTGCTTGCGAAGTGGTTCAAGTCTATACAGGCCCTCCACTTGTAACTTTCAAGTTCAGGCATTGGGGTGTCATGGAAGGGCCTTTCAAAGGTCATAAACCAACGGGAGAAACCGTGCAATTCATTGGAATTGCTATTGCTAAGGTCAGCACACTCAACTGTACACAAGTATTACAGAATCCTGCAACTCATGTAGCTGTTCAGTATTAAAGCGCTGTGATATTTTGAGAAATTACTAATGTCTAGAGCCTGTAATGCATGAATGGGCATTAGAGTTTGCAGACATTTTCGGTTATAGTAGTGGTGGTTTATTAGAATTGGTGAAAAGTATTTAATAACTGAAGGGTTGTTAATGTTGTGCAGGTAGATGAGGGAATGAGGATTGTGGAGGTGGAAGTGTACTACGACCCTGCAGAGCTTTGTGGGGGACTTTTGAAGGGACCAGTGGAGGAGAGTTATGGGGATTATAAAAAAGGAACAGAAGGTTGCCCCTTTTACGCTGGAATTGCTCATGACCTCTCCATCTCCAAATAAGCAGTATATGGAATTCTATATAGAGTAATTCTATTATTGTATATGGTTGATTTCTTTTACTGCATCCATAACAAAAGGAGAAGAACTTGAAGTTTGAAGTTTGGTTTGTTTGGATAAAGACAAAATACCATTATTTTGAGTTTATAATTAAATACAACTTGAGATTTCAGACTTGCGCCAGTGGCAACCATCACACCGTTGGATGGGATTTTCAGATATTTATAACTTTTGGTTTCTTTCATAAAATGTAGATGAAGTTTCTTACAGAATGGGTGAGGTTAAATATTATATTAAAATGTAGTTTAAATTAAAATAAAAATAATAAATTTGCTGTTAATCAGGTTTCGATATTTCTGTAAATATTTTATTTAGAGATTTAAATTTAATTTATATTATGACAGCATATTTTTTACTGTTACCTCCTCACCACTTTAATCTATAACTTTTAGATATATTTTTCTTGATAGGGACACGTTTTCACTTCTTTAATCTACAATTTTGACCCACACATTTTTTTGATAGGGATGGGTCCTAAACCTCTTTAATGTAAAATTTTGACCTATACCTTTTTTTAGAGGGATACATCTAATCTGTACAATTTTGATTTCATGGACTATTTTTAGTGAGGTATTTTAAGGAGCAATTTATTTATATAGATAGTCCATTGAAGATAGTCTATTGAGATATTTTAAGGAGCAATTTATTTATATAGATAGAGCATTGAGATAGTCCATTGAAGATGTGGTGAATGCATATGCTTTCCAGAACATCAAGTATGTGGGATTGCAGAACAGGGGAGAAGCAGAAGTTGATACGATTTGAGGGTTTAAGACTATTTACAAGAAAGAGGATCTTAACTTATTGTGATCTCAAAAGGGAAATTTTGCCTTGGTAGCCGTCATTGGTATCGGAGCAACTAGAACAATGTTTTGTGTGTGTAATTTTCAGTAAAGATGTCGCCCAGGAGAGGAGCAAGTGTTGGCATAGGTCAAGGAAGACCTGTAGCAAATGAATACTTCTTGAAGAAATTAGACATTTGTGTACAAGAATGGAAGCAATGGAACCTGCTCAGAGGAGAGAACCTAATGAGGGAACTACTAGTGCTGAGGAAGAATCTTTTGATGAAGAAGCAGAGGAAGACACTGAAGAGAAAAAAGTTCTCAGAATGTTGATAAAGGTTAGTGGTAGACCGAAGGTGGAATACCTATGTATGATGGGAATTTAAATGTAGAGGAATTAATGGACTAGATAAGTTCATTAGATAAATACTTTGATTTTGAAGAGGTTGAAGACATGAAGAAAGTAAAATTTGCAACAACAAGGCTAAAGGGACATGCAGCTTTATGGTGGGATGAGTTGCAGGCATCCAAAGAAAGGAAAGGTAAGTCTAAAATAAAGAACTGGGATAAAATGGTCCGGAAAATAAAAATCAAATATATGCCAAAGGACTATCAAATTAGTCTCTTCAAGCAACTGCAAAATTTAAGACAAAAGGGGATGACAATCAAAGAATACACTAAAGAATTTTACAAGTTAAAATATAAGAGCTAAACATACTGAAGACAATGTGGAGAAGGTAGCCAGATATATAAATGGCTTAAGATATGACATACAGGACGAAATCAAATTGTTAAACATGAAGACTATTGAGGATGCTTACCAGGCAGCCTCGAAGGCAAAAGAGACGATGGTAAGGAAATAGAATCAGAAAAACAGAGGAAAGGGTCCAACAGGAGGAAGAGCATCTTCTAAACCAAGATTTCACAATTCTCAAAATGAAGCAGGAGGCTCTAGCAATCGACCACCACAGAGAGGAGACTTTGGTGGAAGAATATTTGGAATGAGAGGAAGATGTCGAGGAAGAGAAATACGGTGCTACACATGTGGTGAATTTGGACACATATCATGGGACTATCCTAAAAACAAACCAAAAAATCAAAGGAATGTGAATATAACTGAGGCAAAGGAAGAAAACCCTCAGGTCGTAGGGAAGGAAGAACCACCTAAGGTCAGAGAGCCTTTTTTATTAAAAAGAGTGTTTCTTAAGGCAGAAAAGGAAGTAAATGAACCAACTCAAAGGAAAAGTTTATTCAGGACTGTGTGTAAGTCAAAAGGGAAATGTTGCAAGGTTGTGATAGACAACGAAAATACTAATAATCTTGTCTCCACAGAGATGGTAGAGAAGTTGGGGTTGGTGAAAATGGTACAACCCACTCCTTATAGAGTGTCATGGTTGCAGAAGGGACATCAGCTCTTACTGACAGAGCAAAGCAAGGTGGAGATTCAGATAGGTACACACAAAGATGGTGTATTATGTGATGTGATCCCAATGGACATGTGTCATGTGTTGCTAGGAAGACCTTGGAAGTGCAACAGGAAGGGCATTCATGATGGTAGCAGGAATACTTATTCCTTAAAGAAGGATGGACAAAAGCATGTATTGTTTCCCTTAAAAGATGAAATAGTCAAAGAAGAACCTGGAATCAAAGTTTTGCTTATCAGTGAGGAGGAATTGTTGCATGAAGTCAAAAGGGAGATGAACTGCAGTTTGTTGTCGTAGGAAAACCAAAGGTAATTTTGACTTCAACCAATTTAGATGATCTTCCTGTTGAAATTAAAAATTTGTTGAATGATTATGTTGACATTATTGTGGACAAATTGCCAAATGCTCTACCCCCAATTAGAAGTATCAACGATCATAGAGACTTGATTCATGGTGCAAGCCTACCTAATAAAGTAGCTTGTAAATTAACTCCTTAGGAAAATGAAGAAATTAAAAGACAGGTACAAGAATTATCAGACAAAGGGTTAATAAGAGAGATTCTAAGTCCATGTGCAGTACTAATGGTGATTAGTCAAAATAAAGGAGGTGAATGGCGCATATGTGTGGACTCCAGAGCGATAAATAAGATCACTATCAGGTACAAATTTCCACCGCCTTGAATAGATGTTTTGATGGATTATTTGAGTGGATCAAAATATTTTTCTAAGATCGATTTGAAGGGTGGATACCATCAAATAAGAATTAGAGGGGGTGATGAATGGAAGACTTCCTTTAAAACAAATAATGGATTATATGAATGGTTGGTGATGCCTTTTGGGCTCACAAATGCACCAAACACATTCATGAGGTTAATGAATGAAGTCTTAAAGGAATTTACAGGGAAGTTTGTGATAGTGTATCTTGATGATATTCTAATTTTTAGTCAGAACAAGGAAGAACATTTAGAACATCTCAAGATGGTATTGAGTACCTTACAAAGAGAAGTTGTTGATAAACTTGAGGAAATGCAATTTCATGAAAAAGGAACTGGTATACCTCGGATTTGTAATATCGGAAGAATGGTTGAAGATGGATCCCGAGAAGATACAAGAAATTTTAAGTAAATAAATTGTGAGAAACTTGTTTTAGCCTTACCTACTTTTGATAAAATGTTTCAAGTAGAAACTGATGCTAGTGGGACAACAATTGGAGCCATGTTGAGTCAAGAACAGAGACATATAGCTTATTTTAGTGAGAAATTGAACGAGGCTAAACAAAAGTACTCATCATATGACAATTTTTTTTATGTTATTGTGCAAGAACTAAAAAAATGAAGACATTATTTGCTGCCTAGAGAATTTGTTTTATACTCTAACAATCATGAACTACATTTTATAAAAAACAAACAAAAATTGAGTCAAAAGCATGCCAAATGGGTGTAATTTCTGCAAAGTTTCGCCTTTGTAATCAAACACATGAGTGGCAAATCAAATAAAGTTGTTGATGCTTTGAGCAGAGTGAATTTGGTTTTGTAGGAGCTGAAAGTTGGCCACGTTGGGATTTGAAGAAATGATGGACATGTACCAGGAGGATGCAGACTTTAAGGACATATATGCAGGTGTTAAAAATCTTGTTGTTCACAATAGAATCCAATGGTTGGATTACATGCAACAAGGAGACATGTTGTTCAAAAACAATAAATTATTCATACCTAAGTGTTCAATGAGAGAGAATCTGATCAAAGAAAAGTACAGTGGGGGAATTTCTGGACACTTTGGAGAAGACAAGACATTTTCCCAGGCAAATGCTTTTTTTTTCCTAGAATGCAAACTAATGTAAAGAAGTTTGTTGAGAAGTGCAGGATTTGTCAGCATGCCAAAGGAAGAAGTCAAAACACTGGATTATACCATCCATTGCCAATTCCAATCAAGCCATGGGATGCAGTCAACATGGATTTTGTTTTGGGTTTTCCTAAAATGCAAAGAGGAAATGATTCCATATACGTTGTACTAGATAGATTCTCTAAAATGGCTCATTTTATTTCTTGTAAGAAAACTAATGATGCAACACATATTGCTAATTTGTTTTCCTCAGAAATTGTAAGATTACATGTGCTACTCATAAGTATTGTTTTAGAGAGAGATACTAAGTTCCTAGGAAACTTTTGGAGGACTCTATGGAAGAAGTTGGGTACAAACCTTAGTTTTAGTTCAACCTGTCATCCTTAAACAGATGGGAAAACTGAAGTGGTGAATAGAAGCTTGGGAAACATTTAAGAAGGTTGGTTTATAAGAATCCAAAACAGTGGGATTTGGAACTTGCTCAAGTTGAATTCGCTTACAATGATACTCCTAATAGGAGTACAGGTATGAGCCCATTTTAAATTGTTTTTGGAATGTACCTTAGAGGAGTATACGAACTCATAAATTTGGGGAAGCGGGAAATAAGGAGTGAAAAGGCTAAAGAATTTGCAGAACAAATGTAGAAGTTTCAAGAAGATGTAAAATAGAGATTGCAAGAAAGCAGAAGTAAGTACAAGGAAAGGACTGATATGAGAAGGAAAGAGAAGGAATTTCATATAGGTGATTTGGTTATGGTTTATTTGAGGAAGGAAAGATTTCCTGTAGGTACATACAACAAGTTGAAATTAAAAAAGATAGGACCATGAAGAATATCGAGAAAATTCTCTGCAAATCCCTATAAAATAGAACTCCCAAAAGGAATTGGAATTTTTCTCGTATTTAATGTTGTAGATTTATACCCCTATAGAGAATCAGGAAAAAAAAGTGTAATAGATGAGCTTGTGAATGGGGAAATTTAGACTTTAAAGTGGAAGGAACAACTGCCAAAAACAACACAAAGGGAAGTGGAAGCAGTTTTGGATAAGAGAATGACCAAGAAAACCAGAGGAAAAAGTTATTATCATTATTTGATTAAATGGAAGGGGCGGCCAATAGAAGACGCCAGTTGGATGACAATAGTTGAAGTGCAAAAGTATCAGATTGGTCCTCAAGTTTTGATGGAACATTCTCTTCTTCGTTGGGAGTCTGATGCAGGAGCATCAAACTATATCGATTCACTTTGACCTGACCAATCAAAATAATTTACCAAAGAGGGTTGGTGCTCTTAATTTTCTTTAATTATTTGTTTGTAATAAGTTGTTAAGACTGCTAAGTTGGCAATGAACCAATTGAATTTGTTAGCACGGGTGTTTTATAGTCCAATTAATTAGGGATTGATTTGTTGGAGGATTCGAATAGGATATGGTTGTAAATCCCTTTGAATAAGGATAGCGAGTATAGAAAGAATGGGTAGGGCTTTGGGAGCACCCAGATTCAACGTAAAACAGGCCATTAAGGGCAAGAGTTAATTCTGAGTTTTAGTTTTTTCAATACATAGTTGATTTAAGAAAAATCTTTGTATCTCGCATCGCTCTGCATTAATGAATAAATATATAAATTTGGTTTATAGTTAAATACAACTTGAGATTTCAGACAGGCGCCAGTGGCAACCATCACACCGTTGAATGAGACTTTTAAATGTTTATAAATTTTGGTTATCTTCATAATATGTAGATGAAGTTTGTCGCTTACAAAATGAGTGAGGTTAAATGTTAATTAATTACTTAATTAAAATCTAAGTTAAAAAAAAATAAAATTAAAAAATAAAATAAAATTAAAAAATGCTTCCGGGTAAGATATTTTATAATATTTTAAGTGTTGGTTAACTAATTAATTAAAATGTAAATGT